>QZGG01000638.1:0-118630 GCA_006409495.1 Sedum album | reverse complement strand
TGTGAAACGGTTGATGACTTTGCGATGAGGCTTATAAGTCTTGTTAATAATTTACAGTTACTTGGAGGTCAGATTGATGACGAGACCGTGGTAAATAAATTACTACGCGTTGTACCATCTCGTTTTGCACAGATTGCTATCTCCATTGAAACTCTTATGGACCTCAAGACACTAACAATAGAAGAACTCATTGGAAGACTTAAAGCGGTCGAAGAAAGGTTTGATAAAATTGAAGATGAAGCAAGTGAACGTCTCTTGCTTGTTGATGATGAAAAGCTGTCAAAATCGAGAAATAAGAATAGAAGAGATTGTAAAGATCAGGAAGGCCGACATCAAGGGCGAGGCATCAATTTTAAAGGTGGAGGAAGTGATGATATGGTTGAACAACATGAACATGGCCAGCAGGTGATGGGGCGAGATTTGTCAGGTGTGAGGTGTTTTAATTGTAACAAATATGGACATTACTCGAGAGATTGTAAAAGGCCACGTCGAGGGAATCATGATGAAGCAAATATTGCGGAGGTTGACGATGTTGAACCAGCCTTGCTCTAAGCTGAGATATGAGATTTGCATGATTAACATAAAGCAAACTTAAGGGCGAGAATGTAGGATATAAGTTTGCTTTTATTATAAATTTTAGTGTAGTTTGTTATTTGGATAAGTTTAAGTAGGTTGTGGTGGTTTGTATATCAGTTACTGAGTCTTATCTTGTATTTAGGATTGTTTATAAATAAATAAATAAAAACAGAGGGTCTGCGTTGTTCCCAGCAAACTTTATTTCTCCCCTGCTCAGGTTTCACTTCTTTATTTTCCAACATGCAAGGAGGACTAAGTTTGAGTCTTTTAGTTCCTATATATGGCAGCTACTAGCCAAGCGTGCACAAAGAGATGCACATGGTGAGAAACAGATTAAGCTAGGGATTGTTTTAGATGGCCGAACAAGGATCGTCAAGGAGGACGACACGGAGGAGGAGATCCATAGGATGAAGAGGTATTTTGGAAACTTGATCTCTATACCTTGCGCTGATGAGAAAGTGGAGGAAATAAGTAAGATGGAACTATGTGAGATAGCTACAAAAGTAGATGCATTTCTAAAAGTCTTCAAACCTAGACACCATTTCTTCGATTTGATAGATTTTGTAGAGATTCATCGTCCGGAGTTGACTCTATTAACTGTCCTGTGTGCAAAAAAGAACGATGGCCCGACGTTCATGGTATCATCGGGCCAACGTTTCCCATCGGACAAGCTGGATTTTGGATGGGGCAGGCCGAAGGTGGGATCATATTACTTTCCTTGGCAAATTGGTACGGGATACATTATGCCAGTCCCTAGTCCAAGTGGGAATGGGGACTGGGTGGTTTACATTGCATTTGCCTAAAGAGGAGATTGAGTTCATTGATGAAGTGGCTGGCCATGTGTTTCAGCCATTCAGCTTGGCTTGTCTTCCTCCTTACTAGATGCTTGGAGTGGCCTTATGGCGCTGGCTTGCTTGCACCGCAATATGTACGTACTGCACCAAATTTTAGCTACTTTTATACTTATTTTACATGTCTGTCACTTGGAGAGATGTTTCTCAATATTTGTTCACGTTCATTTTGTTGATCACTGAGTTAAAGAATCAAAAGAGTCCATTTGAGCTAAGATTTTTAAGCTTTAAAAAAACGATATATTTTAGTTTTGTTGATTCAGAAATCATAATTTACTGACCTTTAAACCCATAGAGTTAAAAACAAGAAAGTAGTAAGTATTAGTTAAATTAGATTTCCAATGACGATTTCTAGTTTTGTTCTAGCCCTTTGAATCTACACACTACACTTAATAAAGCGAGTTACTTTATCATGCAACCCTTTAGAGCTATAAGTTAGTGTGTGTATTCCTTCCTAAAGGATTTGATCATGTACAACCTTAGTTGTTTACAACGAGTTGAAATAATGTTATTTTAACAAAAGATTAAGACTATACTAGGTAATATAATGATAAAAAACGTTAAAACTACGTCGATTTTATTTTGCAACATTTAATTGTGTTGTACCCTTTTCTTTGGAAAGACTTTTAAGTTATTGTCTTGGAAGCAAAGATGAAAAGATTCAAGTACCCCATTAAATTCATCCTTGTTTTGAAATTTGTCCTGTCCCAATTTTGATCATTTGGCTTTTCTCGTTCCAACAAGAGTTTTTTTTCCTTAAAAATTAGTCAGGGAATGGACAATCCCCATTCTCAAGCCAATTAATTTATTTCTTTACCCCCGCAGAACTCCTGTCCTGCCCCCATCAAGAATCCACAATAGTTCACCGATATTGTTGTTAGAAATTTCAGATCACTGCTTTTGTATGCCTTCTGAAACCACATGATTGATCGGATTTTAGTGATGCCAAGATTATGAAAATTCTTCAATGTGAATGGAGACATTGTTACTTATCAGGCTTTTGCAGTGAAGAAGATAGACTCATTGTTGTTATAGGATAGCAATTTGCAAGCTTTTGATGATCTTGTCGCCAGCATCTCAAAATGCAGCCATACAAATTACCAAATCTGCTAACATCTTGCTTGATCCAGCACTGAATCCCCGCCTCACGGATTATGGATTTGCAAAGTTTTATGAGGTGCTTTTCTAGACTTTGTTTAATATTTTTTTCTATTTTCCGCATTTGTAATAAATACTTGATGCATTCACTTGTTCTGCTTATAAAATTTGACTTCGTGATATTATTAGTATGGGTTTGGTTCCGGTACAAACCACATTTAAAATAAAAATTTAGAACCAATATAAACCACACGATCAAACAATTCAATGGATGTGATTAATGACATTATTAATATGGTAATTACTATCATCAATCAATATGAGGGCACACTTGTCAATTCAATTTTTATAATTGATAATTAATGATTTTTTGAAAGTGTATTAATATATTTTTATAAAAAAGTGCACTACAATATTTTTGTAAAAGTGCATTAAAATATTTTTAAAGTGCATTACAATATTTAAAAAAGTGCATTACAATATCTTAAAAAAATTGCATTAACATATTTTTTAAAAAGTGCATTACAATATTAAAAAAATTATTACAATTTTTTAAATTTTGATGCATTTTTGAAATTTCTAGTAATGCACTTTTTATTTAAAAATTGATGCACTTTTAAAGTATTTAGTGATGCACTTTTTATATCCACTAATTTAAAATTTTAAAATAAATTATATAAACTAAATTTTTTATACAATTTAAAATAATCCATTTATTAAATATATTGATCTGAAATGACAAGTGTGCCCTTTCATCACTAAAAATAATTAATATTTGATTAATGAGGTCATCAATCCAAACCATTTAATTCCTACATCTTAAGGCTCTAAGTTTTCATTTTAAAATAGGTTCTCATTTGAACCTTTCCCTTATTAGTATTATTGTTTTATCTCACAGAACAAGCAAGAATATGGTAACTGGATATAGTGCTCCTGAATGCACAAAACCTTCCGCATTTACGACAAAAAGTGATGTTTACAGTTTTGAAGTTGTCATGTTGGAACTCTTGACAGGAAGAATGCCCTTTGAAAGGTTTGTTGTATATATATACATAGGTTGTATCATGTGGAACCCCCTTTTCATGAATTCATGGATCCCCTTTGCAGTCGTTGATTGCATTTTCTGTTTGCATTTTGGACGCACCAGATTGTGCCACGTGTTTGCATTTTTGAAATGCACACGTGAGTTGCGCATGCTCATTAATGCGCTGACACAATCTGGTGCGTCAAAATGCAAACAGAAAATACAATCAACGGCTGCAAAGGGGGATCCATGGATCCATGAAAAGGGGTTCCACATGATACAATCTCTATATATACAAGGATCAAGTAGTGAGTATTCTTGTTCTCCTCATTTGATGAATAATGGGCTGCCCTTTGACTGTTGATAACTCTTAACGAGACAAGTACGCAGTTTGGATAGAAACAGCTGGATTTCCTTAACTACTGCTTTTGATTTCCGGCAAATGACACTCTCAGTTTTGATTTCAGATCAAGGTCATGTAATAAATCAATCATGTAATGATATAGTTTCCATCATTAATTGTATTGCTCGAGTTGCGCTTGTATACCAATTGTAATAAAAAAATCATTTTAAAACGAAGGCTAACGCACCGCAGCATCGCTTATCAGTAATTCAAAAAGCTCTCTACCTCTTCATTCACAGCAAAGATCTATACATTCACATATAACAAGCATTCATTATTCTACGTATAAGGTGATAATTAAGCAGCACAAAGTCAGTAATTGTAAAGCCTAAGCAGAAGAGAGACTCCAATTATCAGTAGCATCCGCTCATCCAGGGAACCTCATCAATAGCCTCACACAAATCATTTTGCCTTATACTCATTTTGCATATGTAGTATAGTGTACTCCACCGAGCAGGCAAGCAAGGCTGTTCACTTGGCTGGCAGCCATGAGACAGATTCTTTACATGAGTTTAAAGTCACTAGGAGCTTGACGTCTCTGCCTTGCATCTAACTGGAACAGGTGCCACTCAACTGGTTTATGCGGTTTGAACGATATTTTCATTGCTGATGTAATCCTTAATCAAGGAATTGACTTCTGCCATGTCTGTCCAAGGTGAGTTTTGTAAAGTAAATGGGTATGCCATCCAAATGAATATTGAGTTCCTATTACATTTTGGCATTTTGCTTGGCTACTCATATCTTCTTGTTGGGTTTAAATTGTGAAGACAATCAACAACTTCCTTGATTGTTGGCCGCTTGAATTGGTTTAGATTAACACACAAGCAGGCAGTGTCTAGTACCTTCATTAACTGTTCTTCATACCCCTTTTCTCGCAAATGTGGGTCGAATATTTTTTCCTGTTTTCCTTCAGATATCATTTGATGAACCCAAGGCACTAATTCTCTTGATGACTTTGGCAATGAGACCTCAAATGGTCTCCTCCCAGTAAGAAGCTCAAGCATGACAACACCGAAGCTATACACGTCTCCTCTTAAAGTAGCAATCCAGGCTTGGCCATACTCTGGAGGGATGTAACCCAAAGTACCAACGAGTTCAGTGGTTACATGAGTGTGTTGGGGAAGAATCAATCTGGACAGTCCAAAGTCAGCAAGATATGCATCGAATTTCTCATCAAGTAGGATGTTGCTACACTTGATGTCCCGATGAACAATTTGTGGAATGCAACTGTGGTGCATATAAGATAATCCTAGACTAGCTCCCTGTAATATCTTTAGTCTCTTTGGCCAAGCTAGTTGAAATGGACCATCTGTCTTCTCGTGCAGCCAATAATCTAAACTTCCGTTTTCCATGTAAGAGTACATAAGTAGCCTTACGCCATCATGGATGCAATAACCTTGTAACGAGACAAGGTTTTTGTGTCTAGCTGTGGAGAGTACTTCTACCTCTGCTTTGAATTCCCTTTCCATCAAGCCTATCTCGCCTGAGAGCTTCTTAACAGCTAGCTTTTTCCCATCGGCTAAAGTCGCTTTATAAACCAGCCCAAAACCTCCACATCCAACAATGTTTTCCTGATTGAAGTTGTCAGTGGCTTTTAAAATGTCAGCTACTGTAAGATCCTTAACATCATTAGCATTGTTGCGAAACAGCATGACCAAACTGGTATCAACTGCAGTTTCGTAAGAATTGCATGAAAATGCATCCATGTTGTTACTGTCAACCTCCATCTTGGGACGAATCTTTCTTTTCCTTATCTGCCACAGTGCCAATATAGTCAAGATTAAGCCAATGCTCAATATTCCGAGTATCACTATAAAGAGCCTCATATGCGAAGCTTTGCCACCGCTTACGCTTTCAGGGTCATCACTTTGGCATGTTTTGTTCAGGATTTCACCACATAGTTTTGGATTGCCAACAAAACTAGTGAAGGGAAATGTCTCAAATTGGCCTCCTCTAGGTATCGGACCTTCCAGATTGTTGTCTGAAACATTAAAGAAGGATAAGAAACTCAGGGATTTCAGTGACTGTGGAATTTGTCCTGACATATTATTTGATGAAAGGTCCAATCTTTCTAGAGCTGTAAGGTTAGAGAGTTCCTGAGGAATACTTCCAGAGTAGCTATTGTGACTAAGATCCAACACATGAAGGTTCCTCAAATGGCCGATTTCAACTGGGATTGAGCCACTAAATGAGTTATTGCTCAAATAGATTGCTGGAGGAAGACTTGCGAGCTGATTGTAGAACTGCTCATTGGTACCCTTGTTGGGTAAAACAAAGACAGGCAATTCCAAATAGTCTTTGGGTGCATCCCCTCCTTGTACTTCAGATGTCAGCGTTGGCAACTGAGTAAGCTCTATAGGAAACTCCCCAAACAAACTGTTGACAGACAAGTCCAAGTAAAAGAGGCTTGGCAGAGAGCTTATAAAACTAGGGATCACTCCTTCAATCCGATTCAGAGACAAATCCAGCACTTTTAGCTTGCTCAATTTGGCTATCCAAGAAGGGAAGGCGCCCTTCAGTTGACATCCACCTAAAGCCAAAACTTGAAGAGACTGAAATCCGTTGGACGTGAAACCAATGCTATCAGCATCTGGTATATTCTCGTTCATAAAATTCTTTGAGATGATCAAAGTGCTGAGATTCTTGCAACCCAACAAACTCCTAAGCGCACCAGCAACATTAGACAAATTGTTCACTGAGACGGAGAGAAACGATAAAGACTGTAACTGAGTTACATCAGAAGAAATCTCACCCTGCAGACTATTATTAGCCAATCTTATCGCAGTCAGTGTCTTGCATGAATAAATGCTCCTTGGTATGGTCCCGGTAAACATATTCTCACCCAAATCAATCGTATTAATACTAACAAGTTTCGAGAAATCCATCCCAGACATATCACCAGCAAACTTATTGCTCCTCAAATTCAATTTACTCAACTTACCACACTCAAACAGTGAGGAAGGCAGATAACCACTTAACTCATTATCACTAACAAGAAGCTGCTCCAAATCAACAAGCTTACCAATATTTTCCGGCAGAGAGCCATTCAAACCATTCGACGACAACTCCAAAACTCTCAAACCAACCAACTCAACAATCCTATCACTTATCGTCCCGACAATAGAATTACCACGCAAAGAAAGCTCCCTAAGACTCACAGCATTATACACATCATCAGGAATCAAACCAGTTAATAAATTATTACCAAGCCTCAAAATCTGAAGCCTCAAACACTCCCCAAAACCACTCCCAATCTCTCCACTAAAATTATTATAAGAAAAATCTAGGGTTTCAACTGATTTCAACGCATCAACACAAATACCAGCAGGCACTGAGCCACTAAAACCGTTAAAACTCAAATCCAAAACCTCCAAATTCCGCAACGAACCGAAGATTACATCATCCAGCTTCCCCTTCAGCGAGTTAACCGATAGATTCAAATACGTCAAGCTCGTCAAATTCACAATAGCCATCGAGATACCTCCACGAAGTCGTTTTCCAGAGAGATTCAAACTCACAACTCCACCAACCGAATTGCAACCAACTCCGTTCCATTTACAGCAATCAGAACCGCTTGTCCAGTTCAGCGACGCTTCGAAATCGGACTGTAGCTGCAGTAACGAATTCCGATCGCGATCAGTACATGAAATTGATAATCGAAACAAGGTGAATATGATTAGTGGTTTTAAAAGAGACAAGCGTCGAGTCAACGGAATGGAGTTCGAGTCGCTGGCCGGCATTTCGGTGAAGGTTTTAACACAAATTGGAATTCATAGAATCGGAACTGATTTTTCTCGGATGAGGAGGTAAAGTTTAGATTGCGACGGCGATCGGCGACGGACGTTGGGATTTTGGATAGCTGGAGATTGATGTTGAGTTGAGAGATGAAGAAGAGTGCGGGAAAGGAAGATGACCACCAAACGTATGCATTTTTTTATTTTCATTTTATATAAATATCTATTCAAAATAATTTCAATCAATATCTATTTAATAATATTCGACTCCATTTAACTAATAAATTAATTTATAACGGAATAATTTTTAAAAAAGAGAACTGGAGGTTTCAAATTATTGTGCACAATCACGATTTATTTGGTGCGTACTGGAAGAGCAGCAGATGGATTTTTAGATTTTTTGCTTAAAAAACTATTGATTTTTAAACTTTCTAATAATCAATTTTAATTGTAAGGAACTTGCGTATTTTAATTGGTGTAATTTATTTGAGATTTTGAGTGAAAGAGATGGAATAAAAGATGAAAGTAAACTGGCAGAGGGTCAACATGAAAGGTTTGGTTATTGTAATGTTCAAGATAGTGATATTTGTTTTGTCATTTTGATTAGAAAATGTGCAGAAGGATGTAGATATGTTGTTGAGGTCATTGATGCAAGAGGGTTGGTTGCAGATAAGTCCACAAGAAGATGGTACCTATTAGTTTAAGCAAATAATGGTTGGATGATAGGACCATATATTCTCAAAAAAGTAACACAATCAGCAAGCTTCCTCATTCATCTAATACATGTATAAAATAAGAGCATTGAGCATTTGGCTTTCGGAAGGGGAGGTTGGAGTCAATGGGGATGGGGAGTTTGTGTGAAGGAACAGAGGCCAGAGGAGGTGGTACTTCAAGTTGCCTCACAGGAGTTGAGTTTTGGATAATACAGGCTGCTCATGTCAAGAGTTATATGCGTACATGCATGGGGGTATAGATGTTATGGAGAATGTGACCTACAGAAAGTTAATGGACAATGCTCTGAGTCAAGGATAAGTTGAGCTAGTGGGACTTTTCTTATTGTTGAAAAGTTGAAGCTTTTGGACTACAGTTCAATTCAATCCAATTTATTTGCTTTGATGATTAATGATTTGAAAAGTATGCAGATCTTTTTCTTGGCAGCTACTTTATGTACAAATTATAAGCTAGGTTTAATCACACACCTTAGAATAAGATATTCAGCAAATTCGGATTCCAGCTAGTTGACCTCTCCTGTCTGATTCCTGCATCTGATGCTGCAAAAATATGGTAATCAACTCGAGAGGATCTAAGCACTACTGCACTAGCTAACATTTGAGAGAACTGTTTAGTTTCTGAGAGTCAATAAAATCGTTAGGTTCTATGTGAAACAGAAATAAACAAGGGAGTAGAGTAGGGTTGGTGTGTCAGCTCAAAATTTTAACCCAACTAAATACTAATGAGAACATGTATGAAAACACGGGTAAATAATACATAAAAAAGTCACCTCTTCATTTTTGAGATTCTTGACCGCTGTTATCAATTTGCTTCACCATGAAGACATCTTCAACGAAAGAATACATCAATACATCTGTGCACCATGCTTACACTTTCAGTGGGAAAGATCATTGGAGCGGAGAATTTCACTAACCTCACTGTTGGAGTGTAGTGCCGGAAAAAGAGTACACGGGACAGCCAGCATGCTCCATGTCATGGAAAAATTGCATCAGCAGCACAGATTTAGATTTTGTGTTACAAAAATTTGGCGGCATTGACTGCCCTTGAGCTTCTAATTAAACTAAACAGCGGCGTGCTGCTATCTGAAAACAACACTCCCATTATGCTGAAACTTGAGATCTTCAATAAGTGATTTGTAGAATGATTTTAAAGCCTTAAATCTGTGGTCTGTTGAAAACAAAATAGAGTCAGAATATGTCCATATGTGCTTGAGCGACATGATTTAATGTCCCAATAAGCATGTTTCAGATAGCACACAGCAAAGCCAGCAGCTCAATATTACAAAGTTTAAGAAATAAAATACTATCTCACCTGTAGTTTCTGACAATATTGCTCAGCATATTCCTGGGGACAGTGTGCAGCAGGGAAGGCTATAGACAGGAGATGGTTCACGAAATCATCACCAAGTTTCTCATACATGACCTTTTGAGCGACAACTATTTCTCCAAGCAATCCATTCTGGCAGTGACACACGTCATATAGCTGTAATTTTAAGCAACATAGCTTGTAGAGCTAAAAAATGTTTAAGTAGCATGCAAACTTACTGTAGCCGCATCGCGAAGGTTGACAGATTTATCAAGTAAACTGTACAAACAACAATCTGTTGCAAAACGCTCAATGACGAAATTACGGAAGCCAGGCACCTGATAAATGTTAGACACTAAGGTTTACGTGAATTTGATTCAAGTATCTATCCCCTAATATTCTGATTGGATAAAGATAAGATTAGTAGGGAAAATTATAGGTGCCAAAACATCACCTTCTCTTCACCATGTGGAGTGCGCACCAATCCTTAATCAATCTGACAAAGATCTGTACACATGACTGAGTATGACAACAAACACACTATTAATTAGCAAAAGAACACAGAAGAACTGAAAGGAAGTAATGAGACATTGAAATGAGAGAAAGTGGCAAACCTTCCGCAGAGAGATATCCTTGTGATGGCAGGATGAAGACAACAGAAACTGCATTATTTGATCCAAGTAGGGCATACTTTTGGGGGATATGAGTGCACTTGACAAATCATTGGTAGCTGTCAGCTGAAGAAATTGGTAAAATGTCTTCTGAAGATTTACTAATTCGCGCACCTCCTAAAAGATGAAATCAGCAGTCTTTATCAAAAAATAATATTCAGGCATGCAACAGTGAAATCGTTGAAGTAAAATTGACGCTTAAGAAACAGGGCAGCAGAATTTATCATGTGTCGTTCCATTTCCATCTATACCTCAGTACTGCTTTCGGGTCCAGTTGGAAGTGGATTAGGAGGGAGAATGCTGAAGATGCTACTCACAATAATGGGGTAAACTTCGGCCATTATGTCAAGTATGGAAGCACGGAACTTAGTGAGCTGATTGATTAGGAGAAGAAAACTACTCATTTCCTTGGGCTGCAACAGGCAAATGTTGATGTATAACTCGATCAACAGAATTTTACAGAGATAAATAAATAACCAAAATATTATAAGTATCCAGCAAATTCAAATTTCAAGTTTCAAAAACTTTTATTCATTTAATTAGTATTCCAGTGTAAGCAAAAATAATTGGAAACAACGTGAAGAAAACACGGAACAGTTGGTTTACTTTTCACTGATGCTGCCGATATACAAACATTTTAAACTTTGTATTAAATATATACAATTATGTCTTGGATATTATTACAGTAATTACCACTTCTACCAGAAACTAAGAGCCCAGATCATTTAGAAATTGTCAGATTTGTCCTAGTAAATATTCTTGAACCAACAACAGGTACCTTTTACGAATTAGTTATCCCAAGACTGCCCTTATGAAAATGAGGATGACTCAATGAATATAATCAAAAATTATAAAAGCAATAAGATGAACATGACCCATAACAAACCATCAAAGTCCTTTAACAACTTAAGTTGTCAAAGCTTACCTCCCTGTCTTTGAGTAACTGATCCAATGCTGTAGGGAGATAAGGTATCACGGATGGGCCAAGAATGTCCACCATACGGTGTAGGAAAGATGTAACCTGAAAGCCACAAACAAAAGCAATTGATTTCTATTGCATTATTTCTCCTATCAAAATGTTCGAACCTATTCATGCAAGTGTAGAGATACAAAACCTTTAATGGTAACACATAAAGATAGATACTCTTACAATTTTAAGGTGTGTTTTAGCTCAACAAACAGTTACAAAAACAAAAAATAGTACCTTATTCCGCAAAGGATCAACCTTTGGAAACACGACAAGAATCTGCAATAGAACATCCAAAGTCTACAAAAATACAAATAGGCAAACTGAGTACTAGGGTATCAGTAAATCACAAAGAGCATTTTTTTAAGTTGAGCACTCTCTCAAAAGTTCATTTCACTAATGGAATCAGGCATCCATTAGTCAGTGAAACTTATTAAAAAGAATATTGTGTCACTTCATATTAGTTTCAGTTATTAATGGTAGCCAATTCAAGTTTGTCTCCATGGGTTTAAGCACCACTCAGAAAAACCAAAGACATAACAAAGGCCTGACATTGAATTCACAAACCTGCTTGAACATGAGGCCGATTTTAGGGCGACTTCCACTTACCAGGCGCTCGCTGAAACCCTGAGGTGAGAGATTATGTGAAAATATGATATTAGCATGCATTTTGATTTTCATTAGAGTCACACATGGATTACCTTGCTTAGTGCATTAATTGCCATGACATTTTGCTGAATGATGGCAATGTGAGGAGAAACAACTTGGACATCTTTCCCTTCCGCATCCATTAACAGACCCTGCACCTGCAATTGAGACAAACACGATGAACAAATGAAGTGAAGTAACCTAAAAGTAGACATTAAGCTGCTTGTGTGCATTAAGTTAAGTCTGACCTGTTGACAAAGGGGAGTAAGAAGAGCAGAGAGGTATTCAGCCTGCTTTTCTAAAGGAACATCTTCCATTCCGATCAGTAGACCGATTGCCTACAATTCACAAGAGATTAGCTGTAGATAAAGTGCTCCGGCAGGCATATCATAATTAAGTAATTAACTTTGCATTATCGACACTGGTAACAGAACTCTCACTTCAAAAATGTGGCTTCCATCTTCAGAACTAGAAAGCTCTTTGGACGAAATATCCAATGTGAACTGAGCTATTTTATCTTGCAAGCTCTGCCAAATCTTTACAAAAATTAATAAGATACTTGCACGCAGGGACAAAATAATGAAAAGGCAGCGATGAAACTAGGTGATAGTATGTAACCTGTAAAATTTGTTCAATGAAAGGCACAAAATTTGCTTTAAGTTTCTTCGCAACTTTCATGAAGAGATAACTTGCTCTCCTGGCAACATTTACATTAGGATGACGAATGCCCCTTTCATCAAGAAATACAGACAGCAGCAAGGGGATATACTGAGGGTTTTCCTGAACATATTTTGAATATCTTGTTATGGTCTCCAAATATACAAGGGCAACAATCCTGTTTGAGTGACACTGAAACGTAGTCGATAGGAGCATAAAAAGAAGTTTTTCTAAGATCCCATTCCCAGATTTCATAGCATCGTCGCTAATTGCCTCTCCAAAGGCATGGAACATTGATAAAGCAGCTTCAACCACCTCAACATTCCTCTCCGCAGAAGAGGAAACCGCACTAACCAATGAACTGTGAATAAATGTTTGAGCAACATCAGGAGCTACACAGCCTACATTACGGAGCAATGCAAAAAAATCTTTTCGGAAGTCAAACATCCTATCTTCTTCTTCTTTCCCAATCTTATCCAAAACATCAATGTTGTGGCGATAGGCAGGATCATAGCATATGTGCAGACGAATCAGTTCCAATATTTGACCAACATGGAAGAGTTGCTTCTCACTTAAAGAAGTTGATGACAGACTCTTCATCATGTCAACATAGCCTCCGAGACACTGCACAATGCTGAATGCCAGATCCGCGTCACAATTCTGCATAACACAGAAAACTGATGGCAACACTTGGTCTAATAGTTCCATAGAAACACCCTTTGCCTCCTCCGAATCTAATTTATTAAAACACAAAATAATCTCGGCAGCATATCCCGTAAGTAATAAAACTACTTTCGACCCCAGTTCTGATCCACTGTCTTCAGACACCAACCTGAAAATCCGATCCATACCAAGGTTTTGCAAAAGAGAGAGTTTTGAGCTGAAATTCATTCCCTTTGACAAAACCGCTAACAAGCATGTCGCTGCTGCACCCCGTAACTCTTCATCTCTGCCTTCCCCCAAGATCAAATCAAATAGAAGCATCATGAAATTATCATTCACAATCAAACCAATATCAATCCATGCAATGTACCTCCTCATACAATCTAATATCATAGTGCATAGTTCTGAATTTGAGTTCTTCGAATTATCCAGAACCTCATACCAGACCCTCACAATCTGCGGAACACACTGTTCCCTCATCGCATCCTTAACTCTCGTAGCCACAGCCAGCGTCGTCATTTCATCACTTCCATGACACTCCGCATCAATCAACTCAACATCCAACCTATTCAAAACCCTACAAAACATATCAACCACCTGAACTCCCTTCCTTAAATGCTGCAAAAAATCAACAAACACAGAAGACCAAACCATTGGATACTCAAACTTAATCAAAGTAGCCAAAACTTGTGCAACCTTATTCCTCACAAACCCCGGCCCATCCAAAACCCTAACTAAACTCTTCTCATTAACACACTCATAACACACCATCTTAAACACCGACTCTCTCACAAACGCCTTCTCCTCAGAACTCATCGCCGCGTATCTCAACTTAACCACATCATACAAACACTGTAAACACCAGAACTGAACCTGCGGTAGCGTCGTAAACCCTAACCGCTCGATGCATATCTGGCATGCGTTTGGCGCTTGCTTAACCTGCTGACAAAAATTTAGGGCTTGCAATTTCAGCGAAGTATCGACGGCGCCGGATTCGTCGAAACTGATCAGAATTGCCTTTTCGAGATCGTCCATCAATCGATGAACGTTAGGGTTCAATTGACGATTCTGATTGGAGTCGATTGATTGAGAGTCGAGATTTGCACTCCGCTGGATTTTAGGAAATGAAAATTGATGAAGCGATTTCAGTTGTGGAGTCGAGATTTGCATTACGCTGGATTTCAGGAGAGGAGATATATTTATAGGGGGTGTTAATTTAATTATGTGATTATTCAGGGGTGTAATACTAATTAATTGTTATCGAATTGCGTATTACAATTAATTAGTATTACACCCCTGAATTTTGAACACCTAAGAGCATCCAACGGTGATAGGTATAATTGTTATGTAAAATATACTATTATAATACTTATGTAAAATTTAGATGATAAAAAAGAGATGACACTCCAATGGGGTTATGTATAATTTTTATGTAAAAATTAAACATATAAATTTTAACTGCTATGATTTTAAAATCTCTCTTGATCCATATACTCTTCCATTCACCCTTGTGCTAAATCTCAATAAAAATACAGGGACATGGTTGGAGTCAAAAACAATATCAATATAGTATCGGGATGTAAAGGCCATCACTCTGTATCAAAAATTCACCAATTACAGCCAAACCCTATATGTTAAAATCCTATCTTTAACTCAAAATATGCACATAATCAAAATTAGAAGGAAAAATATCAATCCACCAAATCTGAATTCATGGACTATACCATTGAGACTCGATTAAGAATGTGAGAGGAACAGATGTGAGGCTTTCAAAGCAAGTGAAACATGAAAATAGAGAAATAGAGAAGGTTAGAAGAGTTGTAAATTTGAAGAAGGGTTAAGAACTTCTGTAAATTTTTAGATAATTTGCAGTGCGCGTTGGAGTGACAATTGTGCAATTGGTTCTTCATTATTGATGCCAGCTGGGCATTTTTTACAGAATGGGCTTGTATACATATTCCCGTTGGGGATGCTCTAAGGCTTTATAAATTTTGATTTATCACAATAATAGGTAGAGGGCATATCTGGTGGGACTGTCAGATTTGGTGGATCCATGGATCCACCTTAATCACAGTCCATCTGTGATATACTATGAATGAGAGATCGCCACGTGTTTATGTCAGACATTTTTGGTTTGGTTTCATTTGAATTGGTAGTTAGGTTGCTTTTTGATTAAAGGGCATATGCGTCATTTGTAAACCATCAAATCTGTCTGTAATATACAGACTGACATCTCATACCTCTCTCTAATTCAAAACCCATTTTTCAAACTTCTCTCCCCTCTCGTCATCCCTTTCCTCCTCCTCAGTCCTTCCCCTCTCGTCAAAGCTCTCACTCCTCGTTGTCGACTTTTCCGACGCTGGACTCCTTTCCCGCTTCTCCGTTGATTACGGTGACGATGACTTCTCCGACGCCTCAGATCTGGTTGATTACGTTGTTGTCGACGGCCTTGGGATTTGGCTATCCATCCACCGATCGATCAATCCATCCATCAAAACCCACTTTCTTATTCAAGTAAAGCTTCAATCTTTACACACCACACAACTCCCCACTTCATCGACTTTGACCTATTTCATCCACAGATCTAGCCCGAGTGGAAATCTTCATCAGTTCAGCACATCTGCTGCTTAAAGGTGAGACCTTTATCATGTTTCTCAAGTTATTGTTGTGAAAATATGAATGGGTTTTGACTAATTTGGTTTTTGGGTTTCAGTGTGAAGAGGTGGACTTTCAGGATCTTGATCGGCTTACGCGTCAATCTCTGCATGAATGATGAAAAAGACTTTAGGATTGTGTAGTGGCCTTGATGTAGATATGTGGTTTGACATTACTAGGTTGTTGGGTTGGAGTAGGGGAATTAAATACTAATGTTTCGGATTTTATGTGGATCAGATTTGTGTCTGGGTTGGATTCTGAGGGCTATTTCTGAGGTGGGTTTACGGGACAAATGAGACATGTTGGTTGAAGCTATGAATTTGTTAAAGTCGTGTTTCGGGCAGAGATCTGATCGGTATGTGCATAATGTTTCGGATTCTAAAGGTCACCAAGACGGGCTGCTTTGGTATAAGGATACCGGACAACATGCGTTTGGCGAATTTTCAATGGCTGTTGTTCAGGCGAATAATTTGTTAGAGGATCAGAGTCAAGTTGAGTCTGGTAGTTTGAGCTCTTTTGGTTCGAGTGTTTTTGGTACGTTTATAGGTATATATGATGGGCATGGAGGGCCTGAGACATCCCGCTATGTAAATGATCATTTGTTTCAGTAGGGTTTAGGCTTCTAGTAAATATAGTTGGAGTCTATGTAACTACATTCAAGAGCTCAACAAAGAGTTCAGAGATACATGGTTGGAGTTCAGTAGGGTTCAAAGTTCTAGATTTCATAAATAGGGCATAACATATTACTTTATGGGAATGAAAATTGAAAAACAAGTTCATCAGTTGCGTCCTAAAAACATAATCAATTTTTTTTGATTCACACTTGCATTGTTTCTCTACGTAAAATGTATAAAAACTATGCACCATACTAGCACTGTTACTCTGTGCCCCAAACATAAAAATCAACAGTAACGTGCAACAACAAGGTGCAACAATAAGGTGCAACAACAAAGTGCAACAACAAGGTGCAACAACAAGGTGCATGTTTCAAATGTTAATCAAAATGCTCAATTCGCCAAATACATCCCCATTAGTAACACGAATCCGGGTTCTAAGTTATATGTTCACAATTCTAGCACTGACTCTTAATATTACAACATGTTCCAAACCGCCAGTATAAACCAAAATACAACATATTTTACAGACCTCTACACCAACAGCAGCATACACAACAGCCTCAATCTCCTTCGCAACCACAATAACAACAGCAACTCATCTTTTTCTTCAGCAACTAACGGAACTCAGCGCTTCGTACGTGCATCTTGTATGTGCATTTTGTATGTGCATTTGGTATGTGCATTTCGATATGTGCATTTGATTTGTGTATTTCGATATGTGCATTTCGATATGTGCATTTCGTATGTGCATTTCTTATTTGCATTGTCTGTATTTCTCTTTGCACTTCCGAATTCAATGTTTTCATTCTGATTCATATTACAACACATGTCGACTGAGTGAACTGGTAACTGTATGTTGTTTATTATTTGGATCGCGTTATATTTTCGTATGTCCTGTTCAGTTTCGTTTATTTGTTTGAATTTTGATTTGCAATACGAATTTTCATTTTATGTTTGCATTTTTATGTTTGCATTTTATGTTTGCATTTTGTGTTTGCATTTATGTTTGCATTTATGTTTGCATTTCGTGTTTGCATTTTGTATTTGCATTTCATGTTTGAACAACGTGTATTTCCATTTCTTTGCATTTTATGTTTTATGAATAATTAAATATTTATTATTTATATTTAGTTCGTTTAATTTTCAATAAACAGTAATGGTGAACGGAATAAACAGTAATGGTGAACGAAAAATGGTGGGTGTGAAATCTTCCAAACCCATTGCCATCATCATCGTTATCCATAACTTGCAATTTGACTGCAGTTTGAAACAAATGACCTGTTGAGATTAAAAACTCTACACAATATGCATATTTCATGTTTGCATTTTGTGTTTGCATTTCATGTTTGCATTTTGTGTTTGTATTTTGTGTTTGCATTTTGTGTTTGCATTGTCTGTATTTCTCTTTGCACTTCCGAATTCAATGTTTTCATTCTGATTCATATTACAACACATGTCGACTGAGTGAACTGGTAACTATATGTTGTTTATTATTTGGATCGCGTTATATTTTCGTATGTCCTGTTCAGTTTCGTTTATTTGTTTGAATTTTGATTTGCAATACGACTTTTCATTTTATGTTTGCATTTTTATGTTTGCATTTTATGTTTGCATTTTGTGTTTGCATTTATGTTTGCATTTTGTGTTTGCATTTTGTATTTGCATTTCATGTTTGAAGAACGTGTATTTCCATTTCTTTGCATTTTATGTTTTATGAATAATTAAATATTTATTATTTATATTTAGTTCGTTTAATTTTAAACAGTAAACAGTAATGGTGAACGGAATAAACAGTAATGGTGAACGAAAAATGGTGGGTGTGAAATCTTCCAAACCCATTGCCATCATCATCGTTATCCATAACTTGCAGTTTGACTGCAGTTTGAAACAAATGACCTGTTGAGATTAAAAACTCTACACAATATGCATATTTCATGTTGCATTTTGTGTTTGCATTCATGTTTGCATTTTGTGTTTGCATTGTCATGTAATTTCTCTTTGCACTTTCGAATTCAATGTTTTCATTCTGATTCATATTACAACACATGTCGACTGAGTGAACTGGTAACTATATGTTGTTTATTATTTGGATCGCGTTATATTTTCGTATGTCCTGTTCAGTTTCGTTTATTTGTTTGAATTTTGATTTGCAATACGACTTTTCATTTTATGTTTGCATTTTTATGTTTGCATTTTGTGTTTGCATTTATGTTTGCATTTTGTATTTGCATTTCATGTTTGAAGAACGTGTATTTCCATTTCTTTGCATTTTATGTTTTATGAATAATTAAATATTTATTATTTATATTTAGTTCGTTTAATTTTCAATAAACAGTAATGGTGAACAGTAATGGTGAACGGAAATAAACAGTAATGGTGAACGAAAAATGGCGGGTGTGAAATCTTCCAAACCCATTGCCATCATCATCATTATCCATAACTTGCAGTTTGACTGCAGTTTGAAACAAATGATTACAAACGGATGAGTGTGAAAAATGGATGAGTTTGAGCTTAGATGAGCTTCCCTGAAAACGGGTGAGGAACTTACTGTAGCTTGAAAACGGAGGAGTTTGAGCTTCAAGGATGTGAAAAATGGTGGGTGTGAAAAATTATGGTGGGAAAAATGATGGTGAAACACGGTTGAGTTTGAGCTCAAGGAGTGACTAAAATGGGTGGGAAATTAAAATCAACAAACTAACACATCACATTTAATGCAACCCAAAACTTACACATCAAACATTAATGCAACCCAAAACTAACACATCACCACACATCACCACATAACACACTTGCTGACATTTAATGTAATCAAAAACTAATTCCTAACTATGACATAAATACCCTTGGTTACATAAATAAATTGTATTTAATGTTGTCACGTGTCGCTTCCTCAATCCATGGATAAAAGCGATCCAACGGTTATGGATGGGGTTCCACGGATCCACCAAAAGTGGGGGGTTCCATGGGATATTTTCCCATAATAGGTATGGGCAAAATTTAAGAGAAACAGAATAATTATTTATAAGACAATGAAGTATAATTTCGATCATTGATTATCATAATTTAACGGATTAGATGAAAATAAAAAAATAATCGTCAAATATAACCGTCCCTGTTTATACAAATTTAATCGTTCAATTAATTAATAATTAACTTTAATTACAATCATTATATTAATTAGATCAACAATATAAATTAGGGTTTATTATTTAGAACCACCCTTAAAATATACTCATTTTCCAGAAACCACCCGTTTAAACAAACCTATATAGAAACCACCTGTATATTGTATTCTGTTAAAAATTAAACCACCCAATTAAAAACTGTTAACTTTGCCGTTAACCTAAATATTTTTTTAATTAAACTATATCTCTACTTCGAAAATCCCCAGAACCCTAAAGCTCAATGTCGACGACATTCACTCTTCTCAAACTTATCTCTCCAATTTCTACTTGAAGTCGTTGGTACTCAAACCCCATCTTCAGCCCTCACAACATTCGTTGACTCTCTAAAATCACGAGTGAGCCCAATTAGTTCCGATATCACAGGTACCATTTGTATTGCTTTGCAACCAAACTTAGATCGAGGTGAAGGATAGGGTTAAGGATGGAGTGAATGTCGGCGACTTTGAGCTTTAGGGTTCTGGGGATTTTCGAAGTAGAGATATAGTTTAATTAAAAAAATATTTAGGTTAACGGCAAAGTTAACAGTTTTTAATTGGATGGTTTAATTTTTAACGGAATACAATATACAGGTGGTTTCTATATAGTGAATGTCGTTGATTTTTACATTCAATCCAAATAGATCCCCTCTCTTTCTTCATCAACACTTCAGAGAGGACATAGTGAAGAAGAGAGTTCAGAGTACACGTCAGCAGCGTTATCGGTTTCACTAGCGATGAAGCTCCTCGCTAATGACTCTCACCACCGTCTCTGTCTCCGATTTCGAGAATCTACGGATCGGTACACGCGTCGATGCTGTGTTAGTCTAAACATGGGACGAGTGTGTAAGAGGAATATGGTGGTGATGTGTGCGTCGGCAGTGGAGGAATCGACGGCGCTTGCGCTGGAACAGGCGGGAGGGAGAATGGTTGTTGAATTGGTTGGAGCGTTTAATGAATTGACGGAGAGGATGAGTGTGTTATCGACGAAATCGTCACGGATACTTTTCATCACTTTGAAACTTTCGATTCCGATTCTGCAGAGGTTGCCGATCGCGCCTGATGGACGCTCGCCGCTTACCAAAGCCTTGTCAATTGCTTTGATCCTTGCTGATTTGCAGGTACTCTTTTCCCATTGTATAAATGTTGGGAGTAGATTTTATTGATCCTTAGGTTGTAATTTACAGTATTACAACGTATGGGTGGCCTTCGAGTTCCAACGTATGTTTTCGTGACTGTTTGTTGCAGATGGATGCGGAGGTTATATCGGCAGGAATACTACTCGAGTTACTTGATGCAGGTGCGATATCAATATATGAAGTGAAGGAGAGGATAAGCACTGCAATTGCTCACTTGTTGCATGAGGGGATGAGAGTGAAGAAGATTCCGTTTAAGATGGAGGTTTTGGACGAAGAAAGTGCTTCAGCACTGAGGAAGTTTTGTCTTGCGTATTATGATGTCAGGGCATTGATTCTTGACCTTGCGGTGAAACTTGATATGATGAGACATTTGAATTACCTTCCTAGATATCAGCAACAGATTTTCTCTCTTGAGGTTATGAAAGTATATGCGCCTTTGGCTCATGCTGTTGGAGCTAATGTTTTGTCGCTGGAACTGGAGGATCTTTCGTTTAGGTACTTGTTTCCGTATTCTTATTTTTATGTGGATAATTGGTTAAGAAGCCATGAGAGTGGGAGTAAGCCTTTGATAGATGTGTATAAGCAACGATTGCTTCAGGCCCTGCAGTCGGATACTGTTTTGACTGACATGGTAGAAGATATTCAGATCACGGGGCGATACAAAAGTCGTTATAGCACCATGAAGAAACTATTAAAAGATGGAAGGAAGCCGGAGGAAATAAACGATATTATAGGTCTGCGGATCATTTTGACGCCTAAAGTTGGAGATGATATTGGGGCATTGGAGAGAATGCTTGCTACAGAACTCGTCAAGTCATTCAGTCATTATGGAATGTAATTCCTCACAGGACTAAAGATTATATTGCAAGGCCTAAGCCAAACGGGTATAAAAGTCTGCATATTGCCGTTGATTTGAGTGAAGGGGAGAGGCATCAACCACCAATGGAGATACAAATTCGAACAGCAGAGATGGACATGCTAGCTTCAGGTGGCACAGCATCCCATTCGTTCTACAAAGGCGGCTTTACACATCCAGAAGAGGTACTACCTTTTTTGAAAAGGCTTTGTTATTTTGATTGTTTAATAAATGCATGTTCCCTTTTTTCTTGTGTTTGTTTTGAAGTTTGCATCCAAGTACGTTTTCCTCAGGCTCAAAAGCTTAAGGCCATCATGATGGCAGCTGCGGAAGTTGCAGCTCTGCGACTCCAAGAAGTCCCATCAGCTATGCAGAGAAGTACGGAAACTGATCAGAAAAGTGGAGTTTTTCGTCTACTCGACAAGAATGGTGATGGAAAAATCAGCATTGAAGAACTTACAGATGTTATGGTAGAGCTAGGTGCTTCTGGTGAAGATGCTCGGGAAATGATGCAACTTCTTGATGCGAATAGTGATGGGTCACTCAGTTCTGATGAATTCGATACTTTCCAAAAACAGGCAAGCATTTTAAATGTAGAATCTGGAATGTTTAAGTATCTTCATGATGCTCTGTACAAGTCCAGGACATGACTTCCTAGCCCCTACATCTACTGTTTAGATGCATTTGTTTCATATCCGTTTACATTATCTTGTAGGTTGACTTTATGCGCAACCTAGAGGATAGGGATGTCCACTTCAAGACGATTCTTGACGAGAAGCTTCATATGACGGACTAGGTTTCTTGATTCACAGGGCCGGCTTTACCGTGAGGCCTCTGAGGCGAAGGCCTCAGGCCACACTTCACAAGAAAAAATTACATACAAACTTTAAAAAAATAAGGCCACAAATTTATTATAAAGTAGGCCCCAAAATAATTTAAGTAGGCCTCTTTCAATTAATCAGTAATTCATTATTATTATTTTTCGATAGGAGTAATTCATTATTATTGATTACAGGATAAATGGAATGAAAATGTGAAATAATGTACAGATAGCATTTGAAATCTTGTTTTATATGAGTGAATAACTATGATTTTAATTTTTTTTTTTTGATTTAATTGTATATAATAAACTCATGTGGGACGTTTATACCTTGTAGTTTATAAGGTTGGGTTCTTGTGAGAAAAAAGAATTTTGTGAGACGCTGAGATATGATCTTAAACGTTGATTTTAATAATTTAACGGTTGTGATTAATTTATTTTTTAATTAAATTGGGGGACAAGTGTGCGCAAAATACGGGGCGGTTGAAAAAAATGGTTTTAAATCTCATCGTTAGATTTAATAAAATGAATGGATGAGATGGTGTCTTACGGTTTCACACATATATAAATGTCTCATTTGAACCTAATCTGTAATCTATATATCTATATGTATTTTCTGCAAAGAAAAGGTTCAAGTGACATACTTCCTGCCTCCCATTATTTTTGTCCGTTTCAGTATTATATATCTCACATATATTAAGGAAGTGAGATAAAAATAGTGGAGCAAATAGAGTATGAGTTTATGTTAAATCGATGGATATCATCTCAATGGACGAGATTTATACTAAAAATTCCGTTCAACTGTCTATATTATTTTGCAAATCGAGTCGCCGTATTTAATTAAAAAACTATTTTATCTAAATCTTCAAAATATTTAAATTAATGATTGAAATTATGTTTTCTCTTATTACGTAAACGTGTGGTCTTCCTTGATCTTACCCATTTTCTACCATTACTATTCTTTTGTAATGTTAAATCGTAAAGTCGAGACTAGATACAATTCAATGATTATTTTATGTTCTTACCCCGGAATAATATGCTTAATCAGATGACACTCATTTTTGTATTTAATTTTAAAAAAATCTCTCACAATAGTCAAACAAAAATGTTTAATAAATTTTGTTTTTAAAATAATGCATGTAAAATTTCTTAAATTTTTCTTTAAAACTAACACAAAGGCCACATGAAAATAATTCGCCTCAGGCCACATATGGCCTTGAGCCGCCCCTGTTGATTCATATACAAGCTGATTAGCTTTGGAAAACTCTCTGACCTGGGTGCTGCAAAGCTAGACTCCACTGTAAATATACCTGTAAGTATACCTGTGAATTGGACCCGGATATAGTGTAGTGTTCATCATAGTTTCAGAGTACATTAGTTGCTTGTGGCTCAAGACTTCAAGTTGCCTAATTTAAACTGGACCGTAACCTTACTGTTGTGGATGAAGCCAACATTCCTTTCCTTGTTCCACCTAGGAATTAAACTTTTGTTAATAGCATCAGCGGATCGTATTGTGTCAGATGAATCGATGAGCGGCCAAAATCTTAGAGGTTTGTGGCTTCAAAAATATGAAAAATGTGTCACGGAAGTGAGACTTAGCTGCTTATTACCACTAATATTTTTGGCATAAAGTTTTCAACTTTTCTCCACTCCTGACCTCTTCTCTGTTTTGCTCTTTAACAAATACATGGTAGGTGATGACTGGTCTTCTGGTTACGTGTCCAGTATACAAATATATGCACAGCGAAGCTTCTCTTCTGTTCCTCTCAATAACTATTGTGTTTTAGCCAGATTGGTTATGTATGATCGATGGTGATATTATTTGTCTGATCTAGTTTGTGTTAACCTTTGCGTCAGGTGCTTTGCTTGTAAGATGTAGTGGAAGCGTAAAAGTAAGCTGTAAATGAATCTGATTTGGTTAGAAAATAAACTGGGGAACGTATCTGAATTGGAAAGAAGAATTTATTACTTGATTGAAAAGTGTACAAGCAATTAGCTGTGTAAGTTTCAACGGCTATTCATGTTTTCCTGGCAAAAAGGGTTGCTTACATCTTGTTGATATATGCGTCTACGGTTTAATGCTTCCACATATAATTATTGGCAAAAAATCAAGATTAAAAAACAAATGCTCCCATCTCCCATCACAGTTTCTTAAACTTTGGAGAGTTCGTGTGTAGTAGAGTGATTTCACAGCAGCATTGATTCTGGGTTCTCTATGTAGCCTTTGAATGCCTTCAGCCATTCTGCGCCAATGGCACCTGTGTAGAACGAAAACATTGAGTTTGTGATTGTCGATGGACATATATGTTTATTGAATGTATTCCAACTGACTGATTTGATGATTGTGTACTTACCATCGATAACACGGTGGTCACAACTTAATGTGGCAGACATGAATGAGGCGAATTTGAAGTCCTCGGAACCAGAGCCAGGAACAACTCTCTTCTCAGCTGCAGATGCGCAAATAACACGGTTATAGACTAAAATACAACTCTTGGTGACTCAGTCCTACCGAATAACAAACGGATTAGTAGGAATGGATAAGAGGACTGACTCACCTGACCCTATGGCAAGAATGCCAGCTTGAGGAGGATTGATAATAGCGCAGAATTGTTTGATGCCAAATGGACCTCCCAGATTTGACACGGTAAATGTACCACCCTATGACCGAGAAAATACACTTATGAAGATTCTAGAAATCGGCATAAGAAATGAAGAGTTATACGAACGCCGCAAGTTGTATGCATGTAAAAGCACGAGCCTAACCTCATAATCTTCTGGCTTCAAAGTGTTTCCTTTAGCTTTCTGAGCCAAAACTTTAACCTCCTCAGAGATTGTTGACAACCCCTTTTTGTCGGCATCCTATATAGTCGAGAGAGTTAGACTTTGAGATTTAACGAAGTTATGCAGTTTATACACTATGGAAATTATCAATAGGTGGCCTACCTTGATGACTGGAACATAAAGTCCATTCTCTGTTTGGACAGCAACATTGATATTTACATTGTGGTACCTAGTAAATAAACGAAGATGTGTGTTAAGTGTCGATAGGAAAAATTGAAGCATTCTTAATACCGGCAATAAAATTACTGGCGGATGTAGTCGTTGGTCCAAGAGCTGTTACACTGAGGAACTTTTTTAAGTGCCAAAGCTGCAGCCTGCATTTGTGGTAAATCGTATGATATTAGTAACAAAGTACATGAGCATAGTTGGTCAACGATGAGAAGGAAAGCTAACAGACAATACCTTGATGACAAGATCATTGACTGATATACGCTTGCCACCGGAACCCTCTTGTAATGAATTAAGTCTTCCACGCAACTCAATCAGTTTGTCTACGCAAGCATCTACGGTCAAATAGTAATGGGGAATAGTCTGCTTGGACAGCAATAAGCGAGAAGCCGTGACCTGAAAATTATACAAAGAAGCAACAATAGTTTTATCTTCAGTTGTAACTACAGACTGATCCAGCTGACGTAACATAGGATCGACAAGGGTGTTGTAAGTCCTGGCATCTATCAAGTTTCAAGTATTCTCATCTCTATTGAATATAAAGCTAACAAGTAATTAGGAGCATGTCACCTTTCGTATCTGAGTGACTGGAATATCTGTGTAATTCACACCAGCAGTTGCAGCTGCAGGTGCATCTTTGGTCTTGAATGCTGTAGCAACACCATCCTTCCCCCTCGAAGCTATTGATGTGAACATAATAGTAGAAATTAGTTCTTTTGTAAATCAAATGATTAGAACTGACGAAGATTGGAGACACAGCTACGGTACAGCTATTAAAATGTATTGTAAATACATGTTAAGAAAATTACCCAAGTATTCTTCAACATCAGCCTTCACAATGCGTCCATCAGGTCCTGTTCCCTTTATGCTTGAGATAGATACCTATATTTAAAAGTGAACCTTGGAAGTCATGAATGATTCTATAGTCCCGTTTTACTTCATTCAAATGGATTGGCTGCAATTAAAGATTCTCACATTGTTTTCTTCAGCCAATTTTCTTGCAAGTGGACTTGCAAAGATGCGATCTCCAGTAGGAGGAGCCGCACTAGGTGCAGGGGTTTTCGCAGGGCTTGAACTTATTGATTCCTTGATCTCTTCCTTCTTTGGTGGGGCAGGAGCTGAGGGTTGCTCAGCAGCTGGAGGTGAAGCATCAGCAGATTTTTGCGGTGTGTAATCCTTGAACTTTGCAATATCATCTTCATCTTCAACAGTGATAGCAATGACCTGCATTAAAATGGAAACATAATCGTCAATTACTGCTTAATAAATGATGACTATGTGTCTATGCGAAAAGTTAGTTTTTTAACACCGATTTGCAGCAGGTTTGTATATTTAAAGGTGATACCTCCCCAACTTTGATCTCTTTCGCACCGTCTCCACAAACTATCTTGGCAAGATACCCTTCTTCCATGCACTCCATCTCGACAGTAGCTTTATCCTGAGACATGATTACCATCACTTCAGTAACCGAATTCAGTCTACGGGTAACTGAAGATCAATCTGAGACGAAAGTTGGTTTACCGTTTCAACTTCACAGAGAACCTCACCAGGGGATATTTTGTCACCTTCTTTCTTCAACCACCTCACAATGTTACCCTATCGAAAAAGTAATTTAGTCAAAAAATCAGAAACATAGTCCAATAGGTTACCCACAAAAATCAGATATTACACACCTCTGTCATTGTGGGTGAAAGAGAAGGCATTCCAATCTCCTGATGTGGTGGAAGACCTAAATGTATGTTGCAGAAGTTATCATACTGAGGATGCTAATACTTAGAGTTCCAGGAAACAAGAGGATATAAACGGGAATGAATGGGGATGGAGACGTGTATAAAACTTATATGTATGAAATGATGGAAGATATCTTTTTGTTTTTATTAGTTTTTTAGTGTTACACTACATGAACTGGACAAGTACATCGACTAAGACAGGAAGATGTATTTTCTTAATAAGCGTCATTTTGCATTACTTGGGAGCCCAATAATTAGTCCCTATGCATTTAGGAGAAAATATCATTTACAACAGAAGAATGTCAATATTATTACAGGAACCTCGCCTTTTAAATCGAATAAAAGAACATTAATTTATCATTAAGTACTAGTGACAGTTTTCCATTCTTGCATTAGTAGTAAATTAATATTCAAAATTAAAAAATTATCCATATAACTTTTCTCAAGTCTAAGATACACTCAAAGAATTATATGTGGTAAGTCAATGCCTGAGATGCATATCTATGGTAGAAAACAATGGCAAGGAATAAAGTAAGCACATACCTGCAGCGGATGATAAACCTCTGACTGGTTTTCCAGGTGAACTGTATAATTGGATAAACCAATCAAAATCCCAAACTCACGAGAAACAAATTGAAAAAACAGAAAGAGTCAACAAGACAGTACCTTCTGCTGAAAACACTCGCTGGAGCTGCCATAGACAAAATTCTACCGTTAAGGCCAAAGCTTGAGGTCCCATATCTGCGAGAGACATCCGTGCTGAATGTGCCTGGAGAGGGAGCCTTGAACACCTTGTGCTTTTGGTTCCTAAGCTCATCTGAAAGAAAAAACCAAATTCATGTAAAGTTCCAAAGGTTACTATCAATCAATTTAATTAACATAATTTAATAACCTCAAACATAAAAACAGAGAGCAGCCGCAACACAATATGAGCAAAAACAATAAAAAGTTACTCATTAAAAAAACTCGTAAACATCATCAACTTACCATCCCCTGTCGAAAAACAACGAACCAATAGCCCTCGCTCACGCCTCAACAAAAGTGGAGCACTAGCTAGCTGCACAAATGAACACTACAAATCAGCAATTGACCTAATAAATAAACACCTCAAAATCAAAATCAAATTCAGCAGAAAACACATCCACAAAAAGACTCAGTTCTCCACCAACCAAACATCAACAACAACAAAATCACGCAGAAAGAAGAATTCACCTTTCTAGACTGGCACAGCAACTGCGATGCGTAACTCATAACGAAATGAATTCACCTTTCCAATTGATCAATCGAATGCCAAATCGGAGAGAAGATCGAAGCGGATGGTGATGACGTGGCTGCTCGAAGATGGCCGGAAGTCAGAGATTCGAACCGATTCGCTTCCGATCTGCGTACGCGACTTTCTTCTCTTGGCTCCTTGCAATTTTTATTTATTTTTAATTCATTTCCTGACAAAAATCCTAACGTCGTCGTCTTTGTGCATTGAGTTCTTTTGATTTTTTTTTACTTTTTGATTCTTTCTCAAGTGCTAAAAATACATTCACTATCTCTCAATTTTTGTCTGCTCGTGAAAATAATTGGGTGTGTTTGATTGCAATAAAGAAAATTAAAAAGAAAACTATGTAAATTTTTCTTATTGATTTTCGTGGGAAAAACACTTTCTTTTATTAATTTTTGTACACTTTCAATCATTCTCAATCACATATTTTACTTTCTCTAAAAAAATTATGAATCACTCATTTTCAATTAAATATTTTACACTCGTTATTATCTAAAATACCGTGAAAATTATACTTTTGGCCAAACAAAGGGGCGAAGGGAATATATGATTTTGAGGGTTCTTTTTCTTGTGTGTAAGTTTGTAGCTTTTCGCTTGTATTGATTAATTGTGTGTTAAAGTTTGCAACTTTTTGATTAGGGTTTTGCCAAAGATGGAACCAGTAAACTGTCTGTTTTGTTTTTTTTTGTGAATTTGGTTATTTAGTTGCTGAATGATTGAATTGTTATTGTGAAATGGATTTTTGATTTGTGGTGTGCTTTGGGACATGGTGAATTTTCAAAATATAGTAATTAGCCATGATGCCGAAATAGTACGCAAAATCACTAGGTCACCACAACTTATGACTTACAACGATAATATACGAGTTAGCAGCATAGCTAACAAATTGAGAAAATCTTCAACCTTGTGATGGATGAGTTACTAGTCGATCTCCTCAAATAGTTTTTCAAAGCTTTCCTTGAAACTTAGCATATTTGATGTTTTTTCAAAGCTTGGCATTAAATTCAATCATGGAATTGCTCAACCAAATTTTAAGCATGTCAACCACAACTAATCAATTTGCAGTGGCCCCATTCAGACCCAAATCCAATAAATGCCTAACAATCCCAAGTCCCTATCTTTAACTATATAACAACCAGTCTCCACAGGCAATCAGCCAAGAACACATTCAAGCCATCTTCCATTTGAGACCTTTTCTCATCTTCAAGTTCAAACTTGAAAATTCTTATATGGAGAACTTGAGAACCGAATCGGGTATGGATGGTAGGAACTACACGAGGAGCAGCAGTTACAAGCCTAATGGTATGAATGAGTTGAAAAGCTACAGCACCTCTAATGTTAAGACAATGCAGTATGAGAATGATGAGGCCAAGACGAAAAAATTTAGGACTTTCGGATCGACGAAGAGCTGGGTTTTCGGTGATCCGGAGGTGCAGAGGAAAACAAGAGTGGCTAGTTATAAAGGGTATACTTTAGAGAAGAAGGTGAAATGTTCATTAAAGAAGAGTTTCAGATGGGTCAAAGATAGCTGCACTCAAGTTGTACATGGCTGGAAATGAAGTCTGAAAACTAGTTTGGTTCCTTGTCCCTACTTTTTGTTGTGTATTTTGAATGTCAACTGTTTCTGCTTATGTTTGAACATGCTGATATGTAAAGGGTCAAGGTTTTCTGATGTGTTCCTGTAAACCAAGTTTCAATCAAACATTGGCTAATATCAAAGGCACAAGTGCCTACAACTGTATGTTTCAAATAGTTTTACAGTTGCTGAACTTAAACCTTATACAGTGTGGTAGTGTTATGTATATGCAAGTACAATGTACAACAATACATGGAACAAAAACAAATGATCGCCTTAATAAAAGGCAGCATCTTCAGCAAACCTGTCTTAAGATCCCACCTTAACAAATGCTCCCTTCGAGCTTGAGTTTATGAGAGAAGGATTATGGGCGATTTTGGGTCATTGCCTCAAATTCAAGTTGGCAAGGCCCTTGAGGGCGGACTCGGTCTTTCTCATGCTAGAAGCATTCTTACTGGACGTCCGTCTTAACTCAGATGTTATACCAGCTGTACTTTTTTGTCCGCTAACATGTCTAGGCTGTGGTCCGAGGCTTGATTCCATAGTTCGAGGACGTGCGGGGTAGAATTGATCATTCCCTGAAATTACTGGTTGATTGCTAGCCATGGCAGATCGCCTTGATATTCCAACATGCCCGCTAGTAGCAACAGTAGATAACTGCAAGTACCAAATACAAATGAGCATAATCTCATTTTGTCTGTATGATTTGCAAAATAAAACTAGAGAATTTGGGAGTCGAACCAGAAAAAGTTAAATTGAACTTACTAAGTTGGTTTTTATTGGGCCGGAGCTGTTTAAGACCGGACTTGAATGTTTGGTTAGGCCACCATGATTTATTAGTGGTTCAGAGATGAATGCGCGCCTATGGTTTCCTGAAAGCCAATTGTTAATCTTTGTTGGATCGCCGCCTGCAAAACAAAGTCAGAAAACACCATGAGAAACTTCGACTGTTAGGAGAGAAATGGCCAAAATCTTGAAACAAGTTATATTCATTCATTATGCCCTTAAAATCTAGATGAATCCAGTACATTCCTGATTCCTCTGTCTACTAATTTTACATATTTCTCTGGATGACTCTCGGAATGAGTTGTCCATGACTATTGAAACCTTTATGAGGAGATTTCACATGAATTTGATATTTATCTTTATGACACATTATCAAAAATAGACAAAAGATATGCACGAGTATAATTGTCCGATTATTGGGAGAAAACTCTAGAAAACATATTACCTTGTTGCCTATCAACATTGCCAGAACTTGAAGGCATCCCAGGACTCGTTCTGGGTACCTGTCAAGACATAATAATCAGTTATCACAATATCAATCTTACTTTGACATGGATATCGTAGAGGCAGATCTCTAACTTACGATAGCTCGAGCAAGAGTTGCGGACTGAGACTGCTGCCAGTTCAAGATTTTCCAATCAAACACATAGTCAAGTCGGAACCCTGAGAATATAAATGGACATTTCTACAAATCGAACAGCACAAAGTAGACTACCAGGTAACCATCTTTTTCGAGTAGAAAGGTTTCACAGAGCATTCGGCCTCCGGAGATAAGTTAAGATGGGTGTATTAAAAAGTGTACACTACTACAGAAGACTAAAATTAAAATATCAATCACATACCTTCATCTATAAACCGATCTTGGAAAATTCTTTTCAAATATGCATAGTCTGGTTTATCTTCAAACCTCAGTGACCGGCAATATTGAAAGTAATATTCAAATTCTTTAGGGTACCCGCAGCACAATGCCTGAAAGAGATTAAAAAAATTGAAAACAACAAAATGCGAACCACAAAGTAAAGTAACAAGTATTCCCTATTACGATCATTACCTCAATTGACGTTGCGACCTTTTTTTCACTTATCTTCTCATATTTCTGTTTCTTGTTTCCAGCTCTTAGACCTTGCCATGGAAGACTGAAAGAGAACTGATCATAAATCAGAAACAAAAAGAAAATACCAAAAGAAATTCAGTTGCAATTTCAACCACTTACCTTCCTCTCAAGAAATACATTAGTACAAATCCCAGAGACTCTAAATCATCCCTGCGGCTTTGCTCTACATATAAATAAAGAGCAAGAAAATATTAAATCCGGGTACTTACGATTCGGTACAAAGACTAACCACAAATCAAGCTATGATTCAATGAAAGAGGTTTTATTTTATTAACCATACCAATTCCAAGGTGAGTATTCATGCTAGCATATCTTGCTGTTCCAGTAAGGTTTTTATTTTCCCTGAAATGAAGTTCGGAGAAGAAAGTGAGAATCGATAAAACGAGTAAATATATAATATTCATGACTTTTTTGTAGTGATGTATAATTCAACATGTTTACAATTGACTATACAAGCGAAATGCTGTGATACAGATGACTAATGGACATTTGGAGACATTATGTTGCTCAACTACCAATTTTTTTAAAGAATAAAAATCCTTCTTATAACTTCCGATCACCTGACAGGCTTATAATATAATACAGAACTTTTGACATGGCGGATTTTGTGACATGTTTAAGACGCAGGTAATTGAAATAAGAAGCATTGAAAGAGACAAAATACCAGACTAACACCTCAGTTTTAGGCAAAATAGACTCACCTATATGGAATGTGTACGTGGGAAGATGTGTCGCGGTACTTTTTGGCCAGACCAAAGTCTATCATGTAAACCTACACGAAACGTTAGAATTCAAATGCCACTATAAAATGCAAAAATAGCAACAACTCAAACAGTAGCTCTTTTACCTGACTTATATGTTGTCCAACGCCCATTAGGAAATTGTCTGGTTTGATATCTCGATGCAGAAAGGACTTCGAGTGAACATATTCAACTCGATTTATCTAACATCAAAATAGGTAACAAAATTTAACAAGAGAATTAATGAAAACTTTGGAAGTCTGGAACTTGACACATTTGAATGAATACTCAATACCATTTGTTCAGCAATCATGAGAACTGTCTTCAACGAGAACTTTCTATTACAGAAGTTGAACAGATCCTCTAGACTTGGGCCCAACAAATCCATCACAAGAACTGTGTAGTCTCCTTCAACCCCAAACCATTTTGTATACGGTATCCCAGCTGAACTTAGTTCCAAACCACTTTAGCTTCTTGCAAAAGTGCATATAATACAGCATCATACAAAGCTACAAAAATCGGAAATTTACAGTACCTCCTCCTTGCAATATCTTATACAGTTTCGATTCATAATGTAGTTGTGGATTCTTTGATTTGATGTTTTCCTAAAACAACAAAACTCAATAAATTCAGTGAATTGAACTCAAGACACAAAATTTTACTTAATCATCTCTACAAGAAACTGAGAATTGACTCACAAGCTTCATGGCGACCTCTTCATTAGTCTGGATATTTACACCTGAAGGACATGGAAAAATCGCAAACAAGTAAAAACCTAGGAAGCAACAAAAAGGCGAAAACTTAAAAAACATGATCAAGAAACATAGAGACCCACCAAGATAAATTTCTCCAAACGATCCGCTTCCGATCTTGCGGCCAAGCCTGAACTTGTTCCCAACACGGGGATCCATAAAAGTTGAAACCTTTAAGCCTCCTCACGATCAAACCCTCGAATTTTTTTTAGAACTGCCCCCCTTCCAAAACAAACTTTCTCGAATGCCCTCTTTTCAAAAACTCTTTCCGAAATGCCCTACTTTGATGCCAATTCGGTTTTGGTAAACCCGGATTCCCTAAAATTCATAATATACGGTTTTTCCAAGCCCGGATAGTTAGAAAAACTAACAATCCGGTTTTTCCAAGCCCGGATAGTTACAAAAACTAAAAATCCGGTTTTATCAAGCCCGGATTCATTACGATTCACAAACTGGATTCATCTTCTAACAATCCGGTTATACGAAAACCGGATTCATTACGATTCACAAACCCTAACCTCAAAATTTCTTCAATTCTTTCTTCCATAAGTCACAAATCTTCACGGATCGAATGGGGTTTATGCAGAGTCGGCAGGAAAATTGCAGATTCAATCAATTTTCGGGTGAGGGAAGTCTTCCATCGCTCCCGATTTTGTAATTCAAGTGAATCCGGTCCTATCAAGACCGGATAGTTTAAGAAAATGGTTTCAATATAACCGGATCCTTCTATGTAGGATTTGAGGACGAATTTGATTAGATTACGACGAGTCCGGGTTTCACAAAACCGGATTGTTGTGTTTTCTAACTATCCGGGCTTGGGAAAATCGTATTTTATGATTTTTAGGGAATCCGGTTTTGGTGAAACCGGATTGGCATCAAAGTAGGGCATTTCGGAAAGAATTTTTGAAAAGAGGGCATTCGAGAAAGTTTGTTTTGGAAGGGGGGCAGTTCTAAAAATTTTTCTCTCTCAAATCAGTAGGCATCGGGTGTCGGTAGAATAGGGCTCGAGGCGAGAGTTGGATGAGAATAGGAAGTCAATAATTATGAATTGTTGGAGTTGCAGTTTCCTCTTTTTTTCTTAATTTATTTTGGATTTTTATAGGCGGTAAAGGATAAGAGGGGTTGGATTTTGGATTTCTTAATTGCTTTGCTCCTTGGATTTACTGAGAGCATCCGCACCCATGTCGTTCTTGATGAGAAATAGCTTTTAGAGCAATTACTTGTGGGGAGATAGAAATTGTGCTCCTTGAGCAATTCTTCAAGCAATTATGCTCAAATACAAGGCATATTTGAAGAAATTTCTCATGGAGAATTTTCTCCACAAGCAATTCATAGGTGCGAAAATCTGGAATAGAATTGCCCCATGAGAAATTTCTCAAGGAAAACTTCACGGGTGCGGATGCTCTGATGCTTACTTTTCTGGTAGATGGATTTCATGAGACCATTTCTTGGAGGTTTTGATTGTTGATTTAAATGCTGGGGTGGCCCTTTCACAGGACTGTCTTTTTAAAGAGGAGATGATTGATGTCATGTGTGCATTCAGGTGGTGTGGTGTCAATATGTATATGGAATTTGTATAAGATTACAAAACATGGGCATGTCTACAGAAGTTGGAATTGAGTGATGTGTTTTTTTAAGCCACATGACTTTAAGTGCTTCGAGATTGTGATAGGCTGATAGCCACAGAATGAAGGCGTCTAGTGAGCTTTCTCCAAGTCATGGTAGTCATGGTATTGACCCTGCAATATGGGAATCACATTAGACAAGGTTTGTTTTTTAAGGAACATGGGTACATGATCAACAATATTCGTCAGTATAAAATTTAAATCAAGTGAGATAGGATGGAAAAGGTAATGAATGCTATTTTAAAGACTGGTAGAAAGCTACTACAAACGATTCACATAACAATGTTAAATTATGAGAACTTGAATGCAGTTTGGTGTAAGGGCACAACGCAAACACAGAAGACAGAAATAAGGACTGACATCATGAAGAATTTGATTTTGTATAAACGATTAAATTTTGTGTATGCCAGGACTTTGAGTCAATATAAACTCATGAATTCCATACTGTTAACAGTTAATGCTTTGTTATTTTCCAAGAATCAGATGTTCTACATTGTGAATATTGTTGACTACATATTGATGATACTTGAAGAGAAGATGGACAAACCCCAAGAAAAAACCAGTCGAGAATTCGAAACCATATACACAAACACAAAAAAGGCGCTAACCTGCAGTAGTCGATGAGATGAGGTCACTAACGACTTCTTGATGTTACAAATTTGCCCCTGGAGGCTTTCTTCTCCATCTTTTCCCTCTTCTTACGGGTTTTCTCGTCCTCCACATCTCCCTGCAGAAAATATATAATGCACACATTCAGACAAACATAACCTATAAACAATGGAAAGAGTGATAACACGAATGGTAACAACACACAAGAAATGAAGTACCTCTGAACCTTGCGAGAAGAATCCTCTCAAGAGGCCGAATAATTTATAACCTCCAAATATAGGTATCTGAGACAGACAGACAGTTTGTTACGGACCTATGGTTAGAATAGAACAATTCTATTTTGTAGACATGCTTATGCTTATATTGTGAAACAATATAAAGTGTCTACACGAAAAAACGACTCCAAGTAAATCACTAAAATGCTTTTTTGACACAGTGATAACTTTAAGTGTCTTCTAGTTGGTCCAATACCAATTCCGAAACTGCTTCTTTCCATTTGAGATTATGAGCTGCTTAGTACAGTGTTTTGATTCTATCAATAACACATTGAGAAGCCAAAAAAACAGTACAGAATCTTACCACAAGATACGTGTACCAAAATTTTCCAGATATAATCGACATGACTTGCACAAAACATGTAATGTAGATCACATCATGCAGATATCTGCAATGAACATAATAGTATCACACAGCGTCCACGCTCAAGTTTAAAGCCATATTAAACAAATTCAAGCCCAAACTAACTCTGTTAGCTAATATATAAATATCGAACATTGGGGAATATAAAACTGAAACAGAAAAAAATAGTACCCGCTAAATCCACCAGTGCTCATATCAAATCCACCATCCACAAGCTCCCCACGTTCATCATAAGAAGGTTTCGCCATCTTTGCTAATAGACTGTAGGGAACGAAGTAAGCCCCGGAAGTCAAAGCCAATCCAATCCAGTTCTTCCACGTGAACGTTGAGTGAAAAAACAGCATCCTCACCAACACATAAACAACCTAATCAACCATAATCATCCACATAAATCATATAACTCCATCATCAACAACAATTGCATATTCACTCAAAACCATCAACCCTAAATATCAATTTCAAAAAACAGGATTGCCCAATAATCAATTTCGGAACTTAGTTTCAATTTCTATGTCAAAATTGGAACTTTGAGCGAAATTAGCATCGAATTGGAAAAAATAGGAGTAGAAAGTGTGAAGAGCGCTTACGTTACATGCGATAATAATACGGAAAAGGGTTCGCATGTGACGGGCATTTTCTTCCTTCCGCTTCTTCGCGCCTTGATTTGCCATCGTATCGTGATCTGGGAATCAGCCCCTTTGGTAAGAACCCTAGCTTGACTAATACCAGTTTCAATATAGTCACTGTATTTACGATTAAACCCCTATAAGTTTGTTGTACCCGACCCGGTAGTTGACCGAGTGAAGTCTCCGACTCTCCGGGTCAATGAGATTCGGTGATGTCTGCGCTAGTAACTGATGCGAATATTGAAACAAATCATTTGACTTTTTTTCTGTAATTTATGTAGTTTTGTATAGAGAAAATCTTAGGATGGAAAATAAGTTTTCTTATTATAATGAGTTATAATTTTGATAGCTTATTGATAAATGAAATCGGGTTAAATTGGACGCCTGCTATTTTGTATTATTGATAAATGCAATTCAGTCCGATGAAATTCAAATTACACAAGTTTCATAACAATGCTGATCATCAAATGCAACTTATGTAACAACAACATTGTAACAATCAACTAATCTGAGCCTTCTTCATGCTCCAAGCATTCAGTTTTGTGATTTCAACACTTTGAGTTCCATTGTTGAATGCATACAACTTCGCATTGTCTCCGATTGCTTTTGTCGGATAAACCCTGGATGTGATACACACCTTCCCCATCCCTCCAAAGCTCTCCACTATCGAATGATCAATCTGCAAGAATCAAACTACACTTCAAACCTCACTCATTTTCATATTTGCTTATGAATTTAAATGTTGTGAGTCTTGTGACATGTTTAGAACATGTTGAGAATCAGAGTTTTTACCAGGGTCCTCAGTGACAGCTCCTCGTGCTGTGGATCAACGTCTAGAAAAGCTCCATATGTTGTTTTATCATTATCATTGTTCAAAGATGACCTAACAGGCAGAATCGAAAAATGACTTACAAGCTTGAGCTTTTGAGACAGAACGAAATATAATTATGTGTAACTTTGCGAAATTGAAATTACCTGCTTTGATCACTGCACATGAGCACAACATATTTATTTTTGGCTTTCATGATTCTAAAGTATACTGCTGTGTATTCCTTCAAGTCATCTGTGGCCAATATTAGTAACCCAAATGGTCCGAGACCGCCTTTCGATGATGTACCCTTTCGGATGCAGATATGTTGAGGATTAGTCCAACTAGGATCCAACTTTTCCGCTTTCTTCAAGTTTGTTACCTTGAATGATACCTCCACATCAGCCTGTACAAATCAATGCATAAATTTAGAATAAGAAACCTTCATCCAACAATGCATAGATCAGAAATGAATGGCTCACTTGTGTAGCTGTAATGCCGGAAATTGGCAAGATTGAGGCTGCCTTAAGTATTTTGCTCGACGAGTTAACATTATTAGTTCTCAGTGTTTCTATCTCAGCTATAGGCCATTGAATCAACTGCTTGCCTGATTTATCAAGCCAAACTGATCTTGGGATTGCCTGCAAAAAATACAAACTTATAAGTAAAGCAGTGTTTTTTTCTTTCTATGCAATGTTAAGAGTTTTTTGATTACAAGGTTACCTGAAGTCCGGACCAGCCTTTTTTGATATCATCCGCAGCGTCGAGGACTCGTTGATCCATCCCCATAGTATCCTCCTGTTCTTCAAACTATCATAAAATGTCTTTGAAGCGTAGAACTTTCCGTAGTCATATCTCAAACCGGCGTCACTTTCTACAGACCCCTTGTCAGGAACATACTTGTCCTTGGCAGTGTCATACTTTCCTAGAGTATAAGTATCATGTCTGGTCTCATCCAAGCTGACTTTAAGCACATGCTTTACGCTCGAGCCAACGGTAGAAGTGTCAACGCCGTCTTGGCCTTCTTTCAAAACCGGAAAGAAATCAGGACATTCCCACATTCCATTCCCTTCAACTGAATGAAGTGGTTTTCTTGCTTCAACCCAATGAACAAAATCAATACTCTTAAACATAAGTGCCAAACCAAGTCTATCCTTCTTGCTACCAATGATCGTCCGGTACAATCCATCGTGGCCTAACCAAGCAGTGGTCGGGTCACGAAACGAGCTAGCATTAATCTTGTTCTGATCAGTTGGTGCCATTAAAGGATTCTTTGGTGACTTAACCCATTCAACAAGAAATGGGTCTGATAAATTTTTGGGCGTGGCTAAGTTCTGAACTTGTTGGTTCTTCGGGTTGATCCCTGTGTATAAAATAGCTGGTTTTCCTTTTCGAAGAATGGTGGTTGACCCTGACCAACAACCGTTGATGTCTGCTTCTTGGGAAGGGAAAATGGCTGTTTTATGAGGGATCCAGTTCACAAGGTCAGTCGATGTCGAATGTGCCCACACTATGTTGCCCCAAACCGAGCCATTCGGGTTCCATTGGTAGAATAAATGGTATATACCCTTATAAACTAGAGGACCTGCATATCAAAAATACCCTTTAGAAAAAATGGCCTCAAGTAGTTAAACAACAATAAAAGGTTGAGACTTGAGAGGCATTGGCTGTCTACTTGCATTAGACTAATGCTCAGAGTTCCTAAAAACTAGCAATAATAAAACAAGTTGCACAAATGAGGAATCTCAAGATTTGATCTGAAGGAAAAACTGACCATTAGGATCTGAAAGTTCAAAGCCATATGCATCGTCGAGCAAATCGGAGAGGAGCCACAGAAAATGTCAAGAAACTAGTAGTCAGATGATATACTCAAAGAACAGAAAAGTACCCAACTGATGCAATTTAAGTATTTTACCGTTCATCCAGTTCTTGAGAGGTTGGAAATGATACCCGGTCCGGTAAGGCTGGTTTGGATCAGTAGATGAGTGCACACAGCCTGTGGAAAGGAAAATGGGTATAGAGCACAACAGCAATAGCAATGGGCATGGTAGGGAGGCGAAGGCCATCGCCATTGCTGGTGCTTGAGAAAGTTTACTAAGGATGGGATGAGGAGAACCTTGTAGCAAGAAAGTGGCTACTTATATTGAAAGCTAAATGGAGTTGTCAATGCATATTTTTGAATAACCAAAATGGTTTCCAGTGACACAACTTATTCAAACTGCAATAGACAAATGAAGCTTCTTCCCAAAGGAAGTAACATGGAGAGTTGTAAGTTTAATGGTTAATTAATTGGTCCAATCAGAAACTATGGTTAGGTTAAGTAAATAATGGTTTGAGATAACATGATTGTCTATTAAATAAGGATTGGGATTTGGGATACATATTGTGAACAATAAGTTGCAACCAAAACTAAAATAACATCGTTTTGAATAATTGAAAATCAAAACTCTGTCGTTTTGGTTCAAAATTATGTAGTTTTACAGCGTGATTTGAAATTTTAAATTTTTAGTAATATTAAGATGAATTAATTTTACCTGCAAATTACATCGTTTCGGCTCGATGCAAATGGTTGTTCCTAACACGATATCTGATTTCATTAAACAATGTATTAATATTTGGCTTCAAATCCGGAATTGAGATTATGACTTCTTAATTAAACACGAATAAGTTGTCTTTGTTTAATTTTTATTTTATTTTGTGTGTACTACAATACTACATGTTTAAATTATCTTTGACCATTTCTCTTAAGTTATTTAATAAAAAAATGGATTGCGAATCACAAAATATAGATTAAGTAAAATGAATATGATAAACTAAGAAGCACGTGGCCACTTGGGTGGTCTCCTAGTGGTGGGTAAGAAGTCTTCATAAACTCTTGTCCTGAGGGTCATGGTTCAATTCATGGCCTCACCAATATTCTTGCGTTGAGAGGCTCTTTCCTATTCCCTTTTCTACTCTCCATGTGGTGGAGTCTTTCCTATGTAACGATTTCGATTTCGATTGAAGGTCTTGTAATAGATTGGTCATGTAATGGTATAGTTTCCATAGTGAATTGATATGCTCGAGTTGAGTTTGTAATGTATCCATTGAAATCAAAAAAAACTTAGAAGCACGTGGAATTGCAGGCCGGTCATGAATTTTAAATTTTATTGGACAAAATCTGTCTTGTTCATTTTTGAAAGTCAAAGAGCGCGTTGACCAGTTGTTGCCATTTACCAGCATAACTTTCGTAAGACAATTTTTCATTCTAGCCATCAGTTTTATATTATACGAATAGTGTCCAGTAGTTTTTCAAAGTAACGCATTGAACTTCGTTATAAGTTGAGGTGTAAACTAGCCGAGCTTAGTCGAGTATTAAGTTGTTCATGTTCGTGTCGTTTAATTTTTCACAAGTACGAACTATATATTATCGAGCTTTAAAAATCTATGCTCGAGTTTGTTTTTTCTTTCAAGCTCGAGCAGCAATCGAGTTTTTATTAATAAATAAAAATTATAACAGATAAGCTTTTAACAATTTATTAGTTTATTTAAAAAATAATTATAACTAAAAAGTAATTTGAAAAAGCATATAAATAAGTATAAATTATAAACCTAATTTAATCGACTCAATAAAATTATTGGTAGATAATTACATTTGAGTTCTAAGTAAATTATAAATATGAGTGAATGTACAAGTGTTGCACCTCCAGAGATTGTTTGACAAAAGAAAAATGATTTTTTTCCTCTGAAAATTACCCTCTCAATATCTCACTTTTAACGAAACCACACATTCAATTTTTTTTTAAATAAACACCCTTCAATACATAAATCATTAAATTGTGACACCCATGCTATGATTTAACTTTTTCTAGCCGTTAACTTAGTTGATTATGATTTAAATCTAACGTTGATACTAACTAACTAATTTAATAACATCAATAACTTACAATAAAGTAAAATCAAAGAATAATAAAGATCGATTTTGAGAATTTTTTTGAGTTCTTAAGGTTTTTGGAGATAAATGGAATTGATATTATGAGTTTTGGATGACCCATGTCACCCATGCTCCAATTAAAAGAGAATTAAGTCAAATTAAAGTGCAATGATATTATTAGATTAATTTATTAGTGAAGAAATTGATTTTTATCATAATCAACTAAGTCGATGATTAATTTTCAGGCAAGAAACGTCGGATCCAGTGATGAGTGCTATTATTTAACGATTTCCGTATTGAATGATGTTTTTTTAAGTTGAAGGAGCTGATTTCGTTAAGATTGAGGTTTTCTACAACAATAAAAACCCAAAATAATTATCATCATAAATACTACCAACTACCAACAATATCATTTCTCACGATATTAAAATATTAAATTGATCATGAATGTCCAATGGTTCAATTCAACATCTCATATTTTGGCCCTCAATTACAATCTCTCGGCCCATGAGGCCCTCAATTACAATCTATCGGCACATGAGGCCCATAAATGTAACACAGACTTAACTCATCTACATCGACCTTATTTAAATACATATTAGGGTTTTTGTTCCGAGCAACAAATTGTGCATCGGCGTCGGCGGTAAATCTCCGATCAGTTTGTAAGTATTGATTTTGCTACCTGAAGATTTACGCAGTGTTGGATTTTTATGATGCAGGTAATCGAAATGACAACTGTTCCTGGACCGTTGATTTGGGAGATCGTGAAGAAGAACAACTCATTCCTTGTCAAGCAATTCGGAAATGGAACTGCTAGCATACGATTCAGCAAGGAGCCCAACAATCTCTACAACCTCAACTCTTACAAGCACTCTGGTAATTTTTAAAATTTCCAATATTCAGTGGATTATCCTGTTGTCCTTGTTTTGTTGATTCATTTGTATTGAGAATTTGTATCTAGAGAGGCTGTGTTGCAGAAGCTTCATATATGATCAATGTTATCTCCGGACGCTAACTGTTGTGAATGTAGTCTATTGGTGATGAAAATAACAATTTTTTTAAAACTAGCGCTAGGTGTTGTGAATCCTTGTCATTTTAGCTTGTTTGGATTTTTATGAAGGAAGTTTTTATTTGTGACTTTGACGAATATGTAGTCATTGCAATGCGGGTTTTTGATAGACTGTTTGGCTTAATAATCGATTTACAGGATTGGCTAACAAGAAAACTGTGAGCATTCAAGGACTTGCCAAGGACAATGCTATTGTCTTGTCTACCACCAAGAGCAAGAAGCAAAACAAGCCAAAGTTGATGCTAAACAAGTCTGTCTTGAAAAAGGATTTCAGCCGTATGGCTAAGGCTGTTGCCAACCAGGTACGTCATTGTAACCGTATTCTATGTATTTGTGAGCAGTAGTAAACTTGTTGAGCTTATGAGTAAAAAACAACGCAGCTTATTGAAAAGCGGCTCTGTTGAATTATTTTGATACGGGTACTTAGTGGTGATGTGTAGTAAAGTTGTTGTAATCAAATTACTATAGGCTTATCGTCTTCAATAGTTCAGAATTTATAATGTCTTAGGAGGACTTATATTTCTGCTAGTTCAGCTTCCTTTGTGCGAGATTTAATAGTAATCCTTATTTGCCGCACAGGTGGGAGACAACCACTACAGGCCAGACCTAAACCGTGCTGCCCTTGCAAGACTGAGTGTTGTTCACAGGAGCCTCAAAATCTCCAAATCTGGTCCAAAGAAGAGGAACAGACAAGCCACTAAGATTCCATCCAGGAAATGAATATGACAAAGTTCTCTGTTTTGTGTACCATCTACTGCATTTCATGTAGAATTGAGGTTGTTAGTGACTTGAGTTATAAAGAATTTATCATTTTGGAAGGATTTTTTTATACCCAGATATTTATTTCGTTTTAGCTGCATTCGTTTCCTCTTCAATTGAATTGTAAGGGCAACAAGGAACCATTAATTGCAAGCTGTGACAATGTGAGGATGGTTCTATATTGTCAAAGTCAGCAAGTGTAAACTTTACTTTGCTATAATATTTAGTATATTTCTTAATCAGAAACAGGCACACACGTCTAATTAACTCCCCCAGAACGGATGAAAGAAAACTTCATAGAGTTAAGACCATCATCTTCTCCTTGCAGTTATCAATGGCGAGTAATTACTGTGTTTTTGCATGCTGACTTTTTCTGCGCAGCTTTCGCAACTCCTGGCTAGATGGATCAACGACAAGAAACGCCATCAGGTAGACAGCTCTTATTTACAAGTTCAGATTGCTGTTGTCTTTTTTTCTTTTCTCAGAAATGGGTATGCTGTTTTTATTTATATCTATAGAGAAATGCAAACATTATGGTTTCAAATTGTTTTATGCATGAAGGTTTTTCTGGGATTAAAATGATGTGATTTTGGGTTTTTTTTTCAGATGTGGAGTTGATCAAGGAAAGGTTTGCGAAACTTTTATTAGGCCAGGATATGTCTGGTACTGGAAAAGGAGTATCTTCGGCCTTAGCGTTGTCCAGTGCAATCACAAATCTTGCCGGTAAACTTCTACTTGCAATCTTCTCCTTTCAGTCATCTGATAATCAGATGTGTTCTGACCTGTAATGGTTCCTTTCGTGGCTCAGCTTCAGTTTTCGGTGAACAAAGCCGTTTGGAACCAATGCCACCAGAAAGAAAAGCAAGGTGGACCAGGGAAATTGACTGGCTCTTATCTGTCACAGACCACATAGTCGAATTTGTTCCTTCCCAACAGGGAAATATGGAGGTGATCAGTTTCCTCCTCCTCGGCCCTCGCCAAATTGCAACAGTTTCAAGTCCTGACTTTTACCTTGTTTCATCAGATTATGGTTACTAAGCAGCGAAAGGATCTTCGCATGAACATCCCAGCCTTGCGGCAGCTTGACGCGATACTCGTGGTATGCTGATTGACATCAACTGCAGAAATTTATATCACCACTGTGTAGTGTACATGTACCTATTCCTTTTTTTGTTAATGCAGGCTTGCTTCGATAACTTTCAAGGCCAAAATGCATTTTCCTATCTCTCTAACGACGCTAGCGATGCGGAAAAAGGCAGAAAAGATGACAAGTGGTGGCTTCCAACCCCGAAAGTTCCACCCAATGGTCTATCCTATGTAACAAGAAAATGGCTACAGTTCCAGAAGGATTCAGCCAACCAGGTACTGAAAGCATCAATGTTTATAAATGCTCAGGTCTTGTCGGAGATGGAGATCCCTGATAACTACATTGAGTCTCTACCGAAGGTAAGAACCAAACTAGGCTATAATATAAATTGCTGCTTATAGCCATTGCCAATGTGGTTCAACATTTTTATTGATCTTATTTTGTAACCTCTAGAATGGAAGAGCTAGTCTTGGTGACTCGATCTACAAGAGTATCACAGTAGAGCACTTTGATCCAATAGTGTTTCTTTCGACGTTAGACTTGTCATCAGAGCACAAGATCCTCGATATTAAAAACAAGATTGAAGCTTCGATTGTGATATGGAAGAGAAAGATGAGCAATAAGGAGCAGAAGTCGATTTTGGGCTCCTTAGTTAGCCAGGAGAAAAGGGAATTATTTGAAGAGAGGGCGGAGACTATTCTTCTCCTTCTCAAGTTACAGTTTCCTGGTCTCCCTCAATCTGCCCTCGACATCAGCAAAATTCAGTACAACAAGGTAAGGTATTTTTACTTGTATGCGACTTGTTGTAAATACTAAATACTTGAGTCATCTTATGCAGGACGTGGGGCATGCAGTTTTAGAGAGTTACTCGAGAATACTTGAGGGCCTAGCATTTGCAGTCATTTCGAAAATTGAAGATGTTTTCCATGCTGATTCACTAGCTCGAAACTCTACAGCAGATAAAAAGGGGGAATGGTGCCTTGTAAGCCCTACTAAGGGAAATGATCAAAATCCCGCTTGTGGGCCTATTTCCATGACATTATCAGATTTCATCGGGTGGAGCGTTGATCAGGGAGACACCAAGCAGAAAAAAGACCAAGCAGACGAAACAAGCGACCATAACAAGCATATGAACAAGGTTTCTTATATCTCTACTACCCCTAAGAAAGTGTCTTACATATCGAAGCTGGAAAACTTGGGTGCAATGCGTAGCCCTACAGATCGCCATTGACTGCATAGATGACAAAATTCTTAAACATACCCAAATATGCTGCTCAGTTAGGAAATGAGGAATTCGGAAGAAGCACTTTTATGAGGAAAGAGCCACGCTTCCCTTGGAGTGGGGGTTTTCTTCACAACCCAGTAGACAATACACTACAAGTCATTGCAAAATTTGTGATTTTTATAACTCAGATTGTACATATATATGTGTCGCTACCTGATCGAGAGATGACATTTTGTACTTCTAACAGTATAACTGAATTTGTTCTGATTTGATTTCTTAATTTTGTGTCTTTCGAGATAACACAAACTGAGTTCAGTAATAAAAAATCAAGCCATCATTCATAAAAACTGACATGTTCATAAAGCAGAATATGCGAGGGAGCATACATAAGAACAATAACTTGATCAGAACTTGCCTTGAAGGCCGAGCTAGATGGACGTTGTGTTCCTTAATCTCTTGAAGCAGTGGAGCTAAGTTTGATCATCAGCCCAAAATCAAGAACTTGAGCAACAAACCACTTTTGTAATTGTCTCGAAAAAATTGCTCTGCACACTTCCATAATTTAAGTGCCCTTAGATTAAACAGAACTTTGTTACAACTTATAAGTGACTGAGTTTTGCAAGTGTGCATACCTGAAGTGGGTTGTAAGGCAATGGAGCGTCAGAGCCGTACACTCGGTCCTGTTGCTAATGTCCTGATCAAAGTAGACGCTCTTGCCGCCATACTTGGCCACCACAGCCAACCACCAACAAAAACATCATCGGAATTTTGTAACTGAATCAGTTATTTGTTTTAACTAACTCGTACTTTTTCGTAAATATTATTTTACACAATTATGCGGGATGTTCTTCAAAATGTGACGATGCGGCCCAATATGATATCAATGGATCAGAGAATGAGCCCATTTGTAACGACGTCGTATAATGTGTGATGCAAAGCAACGACGTAGTTTGTTGACGGTCCAAGAATGAAATTATCTGAAAAATCCGAAGTCGGAGAACGAACGAGATCGAGCCCTAACGGGAATCTGAAGAATTTTGGTGACGTCATCAAAATACGATAGAAGCGATCATTGATCGGAGTGCAGCTTGCGGGTTGAATTTAGCCATGGTTTGATTGGGAATATGTTGTGTTAATTCGGCACAGCTGCAGTGGAAGGAATTAGGTAACGAACTGCTCTAAATATATTGCTTTGATTTGATTCTTAGAATTGGAGGTTGTTGATTTCGTTGCTTTGGTTATTGTATCATTGATTTGATAAAATATGCTGGCTTTGTGTTGCATGGATTTTTGATTATGTTGTTCGCAAGGAATCCATCGATTTGGTCTGTTTGGTTTTTGAATTTATTATTGGAAATTTATAGGTGCTTGAGATTGAGGATTAAATGGCGTTTAAGTATTTTTACTTAGTATTATAGTTTCCCCGATTCAATGACAAATAGCACTCAAGCAAGGTATTCTTATGTAACACTAACACCATCGAGTTGCTTCAATTTTTTTGTGAAACATGCTCAAGAGGGTTTGAAATATTTCCGATGACAATGAGAATATTTGGTTTTCAGTAGGCCAGGCTGCTTCTTTGGAAGTGATTACTGCAATTTGTGATGTACTTGCAACGAGTCTTGGCATCAACCCCATGTAAGCTAGCCATTCGTGCGCCAAAACTTAGGAGATAAAATTGGCCTGGATAAATTCTGAAGCATTCCTGGTACCAGGTACTCTCAAGTTGTGCACTAGAAAAGATCACTGACAACACACATCTTTGCAAAGTACTTATTCAGGTTTAAGAACTAGCATGTGCCTTGATGCCTAACCAGGTAAATCTTTTGATCATTTACCTGGCCCATTCCCATCGGCTAAAGCTCTTCGCTTTTCAAGTCTTCTGTTTTAGTTTGATCCTCTAGACAAGGACCATATGCCAAACTGCAGATGATGAAGTAACCAATGTTGGCGAAACTTAGTGCTGCAAGAACCCAGTAGTACCAATCAAAATGACCTTCATTGATGTTGCTTGATACCCAGCTCGTGTGTCCATTCCTGGATGTTACTTCATCGACCAAGCTCAGTATGACACTAGCCAACAAGCTGGCAACAGCCATTCCTAGCCCAAACAAAGCTGCTGCAATGCTTGACATATTTTTAGGAAACTCTGAGTAGTAGAACTCTGTCTGAGCTATAGCATTGAATGCTTCCGCCAGTCCTTGAATCACGTATTGTGGAATCAGCCACATAGCAGACATGGTTGCTTGTAATTCAACAGCTTTGCCACGCCTGATATGTTCAACTGTTGCTGACACAACCATGGCCAGGCTAGACAGAAATAGGCCTATTCCCATTCTCACCTTCACTCCAATACGTACTGGCTTCCCTTGGAGCTTTGAAGCTAGAGGAAGGATGATTCTGTCATATAGTACGACCCAAGCTGCTAATGAAAAGATCAAGAACATGCCGAATGAGCCAGCTGGGATTTGAAAGCTGCTCGTGATGTGTCTGTCCATCGAGTTTGCCTGCATAAACTGGAATGTGCTCTGGCTCGTAGTTACTGACATCATAATTCCCGTAGACCAGATCGGCAGGACTCTGAGTAATATCTTAAGCTGCTCGACTTGCTTCACAGTACAAGTCCTCTCAGTGTTACTCCTCCCAGTGCAAGTCCTCTGGACATTATCTAATGCCACACAATCAGATGTCATCTCTTCTTCCAAGTTACTTATAAGGCAAGCCTTGTTCAAGAACCTGAACCAAACAGGCTAGTGATACTCAAGAACATATGGACAGGCATTGACAATCTAGAAAGGTGTTAGTGTGTTACTGAAGTACCTTAAGTTATCTGTTGGGACAAGAAACTCAGAGCCCTTTTCATGGTGGTAAAACTCATCACTTGAACTCAGAGTGGGGTATGGAACTGCCCGCTTCCTGTAACTGGCAATGATCACTTGCGCAAAGTCTACAAACAAGTTTGATGAAGCTTGTTGTTTGACATATAAAGATGAGGCCATGAAAAACAATGAAGCTGATAGAAACATGAGAAGAGCAGGGACACCAAATCCGATCTTCCAGCCAAGATGATCTTGGATATACACAATGCCTGTTAATGCAATCAAAACTGAAACTGAAGCTGATGCATAGTACCACCCAAAGTAGCTCTCCAGCACACGCTTATTCCTTGCTGTCAAGCTTTGTTGTCTGTCCAACTGATCTGCGCCAAAAGCTAAAGAACACGACCGTATACCTCCTGCACCGATGGACATGAGTGCAAATGAGATGAACAGGAATGCCAGCTGTGAGGCAGAGTTGCAACCAGTTATCATGCTACGACAGGATGGAGATTTGAGTTGTGGGATCATTGTCGTCAACCATAGAAGTATCATACCCTACAGCATTGTAAGCAAACAATGTGAATCTTTGTAAGGAAGGTTGTGACAAGTATCAGTCAAGAGTTGAGAGTGTGAATGAGTTACCAGAAGGCTTGCCATAGAGCCAAGGCCAATTGTTAGAAATCGACCGAGATAAGAGTCAGCAATGAAAGCACCAACTAGGGGCGTGAAATTGGTAGCTGCTGACCAGATGAAGAGGACATGAGTCCCTTTAGCAAGCTCCATCCCATAATCTTGCATCAGGTATAGTATCATGTTTGGCAGCAAACCATAGCTTGAAACCTTCTCAAAAGCCTCATTTGCTGCCACAAAACAACATTACCAGTTGGAATTATGAAAGTATCAAACAAAGATTTGTTGGATGAAGAAGAGTGTTTGAGCAAGTACCAATGATGAAAGGCATCGTGACCAATCCCCCTTTCTTCCTCGCATGAAGCTGATGCTGCTGTTGGGCACTCATCTCAGAGTTCATCTGCAGTTTCAATTGACAGCCCCACTTATTTATGTGCTACTAAATCTCTTGTATTCTGGGCATTCTTCTAAATGTCTGATTCAAGACAGGAGCTCACGAGAGAGATGAGTGATGTGATGGGTGGTACTGAGGTTAGCTAACTTGTTGAGTACATCAAAGGGATACATCAATAGACCATAGGACAAGGGCACTCAAAATCATACAAGAAAAAAGGTAAAAATAGAAAACTGTGCCATTTGACTTAATTGTCCCATGTTGTGAGAGTAGTAACATCCACTGATCCACCATGGAATCTGTAGCCTAGATTTTGATTTGAATGGCACAGATGAGTTTGAGAAGGAAAACTTGTATCATACTCAAACTCAGGCCTCTTCTAGTCTTCTTCTTCTACATATCACATCCCCCAAACTAGCTGCTGATTGCTGAAACTATGGAGTAGATTGGGGTTAAATAATGTTGCAACTTGTAAGAACATTGGCACAGTAGTATCTGTCATACAGAGTGTCACCAAGGATAGGTTAATAAAAATACTCAATAGAGGCCATGACAATATGGAAGAGAATGAAAAATGTTGGACAGCAGGATTCAAATAAGGGTTAATTACGGGAAAACACCCCTATAATAGGGGTGTTTTTCAAATAACACCCATATAAAATTTTTTTTTAACAAAACACCCATTTATTTTCAATTTTTTCAATGTCACACCCATTGTACTATTTCGGTACTATTTCATTAAATATATTAATAAAATATTATATAATAATTATAAAATTCAGAAAAATAAGAAAAAACATAAAAAATCAAAAAATATTATAGAAAATATTAAAATCAGAAAACTTTAATGTACAATTATATTTCGTATTTTCATATTTTTGACGAAGTGTACATAACAAACTATTAATGTTAAAATCCTACTCATCAGAAAATTTCTTCACATTCAGTTTATATTTTCACCTGTATATATATTGATAGTTCGTTATGTACAAATATCAAGATCTTTTATTTAAAAATTTTAAGAAATTTGAAGTTTTGAAAAAATACCTAAAAACATAACAAACTTTTCATGAGTAAATTGTACATAACGAATATGAACTATCAACATATATACAAGTGAAAATATAAACTGAATGTGAAGAAATTTTCTGATGAGTAGGATTTTAACATTAATAGTTTGTTATGTACACTTTGTCAAAAATATGAAAATACGAAATGTAATTGTACATTAAATTTTTCTGATTTTAATATTTTCTATAATATTTTTTGATTTTTTATGTTTTTTCGTATGTTTTTTCTTATTTTTCTGAATTTTATAATTATTATATAATATTTTATTAATATATTTAATGGAATAGTACCGAAATAGTACAATGGGTGTGACATTGAAAAAATTAAAAATAAATGGGTGTTTTGCTGGAAAAAAAATTTATATGGGTGTTATTTGGAAAACACCCCTATTATAGGGGTGTTTTCCCGTAATAAACCCTTCAAATAATGTAGGCAAAACCTTAGGGATTTGTCAGTGATGTCACACAACTTAAAATGAAGTGACTAAATGACTTAATTTTGTATGTCCAAATAGTTAAATTACAAGTATAAATAGTTTGGATCTCAAAATGCTCACGTACGAATAGATCACACAATAATTACACTCTGTAGCTTAAATCAACTCTTACGACTGCTCATTTAGCTGACCTTAAACATCATTTGTTTATAAAAATGACGTTGTTACAACTACTTTTTTTATAAGCATTGTTACAACGACTTTTAAACCCATTAAAAATACTTTCAATATTTAAACATGATGGGAATTTCTAAAAAGGTAAAACTTATTAAAAACTAGCAGTGTTACAAAGTGTTATCAGTGACTCAAAATTTAGGATAATTTTTGGGCTTCCTATCATGAATCTTGAGGCGCGGGAGGCAAAACCCACGGTTCAGTTGGTTGAGCACTTTCCTTTGATTCCAAAGGTCAAGAGTTCAACACTCCGGAGTAGCATGATTTCTCCTCACATTTGTGTAGGAGGTGTTTATTGTCCCACTCTTGTGTGGACTTGGTGATTCTTCCCCTTGCAGGTGGAAGCTGTTGATTGATCCTAGTTGTGCCTTTATTTGAGTGCGCCTACAGAGTCTTTATGATATTTGCTCAAGATTGATGGGAAGAGGAGTAAGGATTTATATGTACTAGATGATATTGTATAGAATACTAGTATTCTACTTAATGTAACCCGTATCAAAAAAAAAGATTTTAGATTTTGTATAAATATTATATTAGAAATTTTGAGTTTTAGGTAACAAACCACACGCAATAAGAAAAAGTGTTTTACTCTAAACATTTGATTCCGCTTCTTGATTCCCTTTTGAGAAACGCAACACTTATGTTCCCTATAAAAAAACATCAGTTCCAACGATGTCTTCGGGATTGCGTAATTTAACTAACATAACATTCAGTTGAAAAGCATGTACATAACATTACTAAGTGATTGCAACAATGTGAACAAATTCCAAAAACACATTTACAGCAACATGCTTTGCTTTCATTCTTCTTCATTTGTGCCTTTCTCATATCCCCAAGTATGACCTTTCCATTCCGGCAACTGTTGCACAACAAGCTGCATCCCAAAATTACTTAGTTTCATCTCAAATCGAAACAAATGGCAGAAAATAATCGATAAGGTAACCAACCAGGCCGTTCGATTCTGCATCGCCGACGGTGGCCTGACATGCCAGCCTCCAACTTTTTGGTTTCTGCGATCAAAAATATTGTTTCATAGAACTAAATAATCTACATTAATCTGAAGCTGTCTTATATTACCTTTTTGAGTTTTTCCTTCTCTTTTTCGGTCCGTAGGCTTAGCAACTCCTTACCCTCTACAATCTGCTCAAATGTATTCCTTTTTACTAGACAGTTTCATATGAAAAACATATTTCATTAGTACTATAAATCAGCTGACCTCCACAATGCATGTTCCGCAAGTTCCGCCTCCCGCGCAGTTAAGTAGCGGCCTGGACTGAATAACATTTTTGAAAATACATGAACAATACATAATTTAGATTGATATTGAGAATGGATCAGTGACAGTTTGATTTTTGTTATTGCTTACATAAGGACCGTAGAGTTCAATGTTGGTATCGAGCATTATGTTTCTAAGCTTCTGCCCACCGCAAGCTGTTCGAAAGTGCACATCTGGTGTTCCATCAGGCAGCAGAACTGACTGTAAATATAAAGTGCATCACTACAAATGCATAAGTTGTACTGAAATGAGCATTTGGAATTTTCAATGTGTAGGAACAGACAGACACTTACACTGACAAATGCAAAGTTGACGCAGGGAGGCTGTTGGGTGTCTTCTGAAGAAGTTCCAACTTGACTGTCTGCTGCTACTGAAGTGATGACACTGGTTCGCGGTGTAATGGAGGCTTGATAACAGTGTCTGGGATTTGTGAATGTGGATGAATGGGCATGGTTGAAGTTGATTGAATTAGTTCTCGGAGAGGATGATGATGGTAAGAAACATTGTGATGGACTGATAGGGAGAGCTCCCATGCTCAGATTACCTTCCTATACTAAAATGTCAATGCTTTGCTGAATCAAAATCATTGAAAGGTAATGTCAATTGTCAGGAACATCTTCTTACCATTTGTGTGGTTCTGAGCTTGTTCATGTTTATCATCTTATCTATACTTGTTCGAATTGCAGCCGTCCCGCTTAATTTCACAAGTTCAACTGAATATTGGTAAATAGTACGCAGTAACAATTTGGTTTCATAGATTGAACCGTAGAAGATACCTTTTACTTGATATATTGGACTCGTAGAGTTGAAATCTAGAAAGACAAATAAATTTTGTGAGACATAGAGACATAATTTAGGCCGTTGATTTGATTAATTCGACGGTTGAGATTAAAATTGTTTTTTAATTAATTGGCGGTTGGATTTGTAAAAAACACGAGCGGTTGGTAATGAACGGTTACCAATATCAACCACTAGATTGATAAAAATCAATAACAGAGAACATGTCATTTCGTCTTACTAAAAGATGTATGTCCTCTTATAACCTTTCACTGAACTTTTTGAAACTAAGTTTATAACTACAAGGTTGCAATTATTTGGAGAAAATAAAAAAGGGAGAAAGTAATAACAACGACAAAAACAAGTATATGATTATAACAAGAGTTACAAATGTTGTACATATACCCAACAAGCTAGGTTTTTGCTGATTGTGTTTGTTTGAACTATTTGTTACGAGTAGCAAAACGACGTTGTTTCGACGTTTTATACTATAATTCTATGTATTTTTTACTGAACCCTTTGTCTAGCAGCAAATAGGTTTTGCCTCTGTCTTGGTGTCAGTCAAAACGACGTCTTTTTAACACTCACATAAAATAGTAAAAAACACAGGGTTATAGTAAAAAACATCAAAACGACGTCTTTTTAACACTCACATAAAATAGATGTGCATTACCGAATCGGAGTCCAGTTGAAACGGGTTTGGGATTAACGGTCGTTATGTATATGAAGCCCACGTCTATTGGGATGCGGCATGTATCTTTTATGAAGACTGGCCCATAACGAATAGGTGACATGTTTTTTTAATGAGTTTTTTCCCGAAAACCACCCGTCCAATTGGCCAATTTGAAAGAAATCACCCCTCCAACAACTTTTTTTTAAATAATCACCCTTCAATTTAAGTTTCATTTAGTTGAGCCACCCCTTCATTGTTCCGTTACCATTTCTGTTAGATTTAACCGTTGACTATTTTGACCATCCCTTAATCCATGATTATAGATAAATTACTCTTTATAACCCTAATTAAATACATAATCATAATTAAATAAATAATCCTTATTAATTCCTTAATTGAATTTAACCCCTTCACTTTGTGATATATTTAACTACATAACTATGATTTGGGATAAATTTAGTTTAGGGGTATTAAGGATTCATATAAATATAAGATTTATTTGAAGAATAACTTAAAATTATTAAATTTTATAACTAAATTTTTAGTTACTTTAGTTTAGGAATAATTTTTTAAAATTTAATTTTAATTTTAATTGAATAATTAATTAGTATTATCTTATTATATAATTTTGATTTGGGATTGGTTTAGTTTATGCTTATTTTAATTCAAAAGTTAATTGAATTTAAAAATTATTTAGGATGTTTAAGTTTAATTATGTAAATATAATTTGGGGTTATTCTATTTTAGGGGTTAGTTTAGTATAGTGTTTAATTTAGTTTAAGGATTATTTTAGTTTAAAGATTAATTTAATTTTAAGGGTCAATTGAATAATTAACTTGGATTATTTAATATATAATTTGAGTTAGTTTTGTTTAGGAATTAATTTATTTATGAGTTAATTTATATTAAAGAGTTAATTAAGGTTATATAATCATATAATTAAGAATTAATGAGTGGTCAACAGTTAAATCTAACAGAAATAGTAACGGAACAGTGATGGGGTGGCTGAACTAAATGAAATTTGAATTGAAGGGTGGTTATTTTAAAAAAAGTTGAAAGGGTGGTTTTGCTCAAATTGGCCTATAGAGCGGGTGGTTTTGGGCAAAAACCCTTTTTTAATATATATTATCTCCCAGCATGAATTAGGGAAAATGTGGGTTGCTTGAGAATGATTCTTTTACTTAGTTATTCACAAAATTTCTTTTATTTTTAGGTTTTGGAAATTATCAAATTAACCTCAAGTCTTTAAATCTCTTACCTATAACCTCAAAATATCTTTGATAAACACCAATTTTCAATTCGTGCAACGATGCTCAAAAATTCAAGAAATTATTTGATGTTTTTTTTGACTTTGTGTAACCATATTTTGTAATCAACATATTGTATCGGCGGAGTATGACTCAAACCAGAGGTTGACCCCTCCAACTTACGTCCACCGACAAACTATTTTGATAGTTGTCAAAATGATATTGGTATAACTTATACCTATTTTTTGGAGGTAATATGCCGCAAAAAATTGGTTTCTTGATGTCAAGTTTCTTTGACATTTATCCATCTTCAAGTGCCTTTAGTTCTATCCTTTGCCACTTTTGATAGATATCAGCAATCGTACTGCTTTCAGATACTGCCACTGCAAGCCAAACAGTAATGTTCTAGTGAAATCAATCTGACTCTCAGTTTGGGTGTCCCGGAAATGTCACACATTTATACACATCACACACATTTGCATGCATGCATGCACTCCTGTAGCTCATCTTTCTCAGTTTGTCCCACAACTGTTTCCAAATGTAGTTGTCAAATCCAGGGCAGCAAACAATAATAAAACATCATTTTCAAAAATATATATAAATAAATAGACAGCATTATTGAGTTCATTTCCATGCTATTGCGAGTAAAAAAGCAAGTCTTAAAGTATATCCATAATGGAGAGTACCCTTTTCCTCGAAACTTCGAGGTCATACAAAGTTATAAGAGCATCTGCACCGCGGAAGGGATGTAGGACGTTCTACTCTAATTGTGGAACGTCCTGTGCCTCCGATTTGTGCAGCGCCGAAATGGGATGGGACTGTGCAGTCGGGTATCGACGAGATGTAGTCTGGGAGTAGGGGCCATGCTCGACTTGGCCGCTGCTCGTTCTCTCAGCCGTTCTCTTCCAGCACGTCTGAGAGAACGTGCTATACGGACAATTAGGTTTAATTAGGCCCATATTAGTTAATTAATCCAAAATTAATTAATGTAATTTCAATTTAATTAATGTGTATTTTAATTTAAGTAATATAATTTTAACTTTATAATTTAATTATATTTATTTTAGTTTATGTTACTTCAAATTCATTTAATTTTATTATTATTATCATGATTTTTAATATATAAATGAAAAAAATAAAATACTTTATTTGAAATTGAAAATTCAAGCTTACAACACAATAGATATAATAATATAACATTGAAAATCATAGTTGTTCACCAGTTTCTAGAAACCAGTTGTGTTTTACTAGATCTTCTTGTAATTGCATATGCAGATATGCAGATTGGAGGTTAACAAGTCGATCACCAAAGACTTGCGATTGTTGAGCTCTTTCAATCGGATCATGACGCATTGGAATCCCGTTTTGATCTGTTGGTCCATCATATACCACGAAACCATCGAATGGATTGTGTGGATCTTCATTATCAACTTCCTCAAATTCGTCTTCTACAAATTCTTCTTCAATTATCATGTTATGCATAATAATGCAAGCCAGCATTATTTTTTTAAAACACTTAACCTATGACTTAAACCTGCATGACGAACGATAGCCCAACGCGATTGTAAGATTCCAAAACATCTCTCAACGTCCTTGCGATATGATTCCTGCTTCTTTGCAAATAGAGATTCCGCATTATTTTGTGGATTTGAAATTGTTTTAACAAAGGTAGAGTATCTCGGATATATCCCATCGGCCAAGTAATAAGTGTTGTCGTACGTATTTCCGTTAACTTTATAGGAGACCCCAGGAGATAATCCTTCAAGATAAGAATCAAATATGTCTGATTGGTGCAACACATTAAGATCATTTTGTGCTCCCGGCACGCCGACAAATGTGTGCCATATCCATGTGTCGTACGAGGCTACAGCCTCTAGGATGATAGTTGGACGACGACTACGACCAGCGTACGATCCTTGCCATGCCGTTGGACAATTTTTCCACTCCCAATGCATACAATCGATGCTTCCGAGCATACCAGGAAAGCCTCGTTGCTTAGCCCTTGCTAATAGTCGATATATGTCTGCAGCATTTGGAGAACGTAGATATTCATCCTTGTAATGAAGGACTATTTGTTCGCAGAATTTCTTCATACACTCTAGAGTAGTTGATTCACCCATTCTTGCAATCTCGGCACACTGATCAGCACATGACCCATATGCCAACATTCGTATAGCAGCCGTCATCTTCTGCTCTGAAAGAAGACCAAGCGCACCGACAGCATCACGACGTTGATGCCAATAATCGTCATGGTTACAGAGACATGTCATGATGCGGTTGAATAAATTTCTACTCATTCGATACCTTCTACGAAAGTCGGCCTCACCAAAAATTGGACGCTCGACAAAGTAGTCATCCAAGAGATTTTGTCCCCTGGACCTCTTTGTCTTTCTCGATTTGGTTGTCGAGGATGCGGCGCTCCGCTTGCACCACCTGCAGTTGCTACAACAACTGCGCTCGTGACGAATGAGTTAGCCCTTTCATTTGCTACGCGTCTTCTCTGTTGATATTGCCGGTTGAATTGAAATAGATCCATTTTTACAAAAGAAAATGAGAAGAGTGAAGGTGTGAGTATAACTAAAGAAATCACCTTATTTTATACAAGTATAAACCTTATCCATCCTTATACATAAAATCTACCAAACTTATCTCTTCAAACACGTGTCTGATTGTAATTTGAGAAACAAATTACATTGGAATCTTGTTCAATTATTTTCAATAATTCAAACACAAACAAACGAATGAAAATAAAATCTAAAAACTTATCTCTTCAAACACGTGTTTGATTGTAATTTGAATGAAATCTTGTTCAATTATTGATCAATAATTCAAACACAAACAAATGAGTGAAAAAAAATTATTTAAATTTTTTGTATATATTATGAATAGTAATAGAAAGTTCTCATATAGGATGTATGAGTGCGCAAAAATGCAGAGAATGCTGTGAATAGTAAACAGAAAGTTCTCTCAGAGGATATCCTCTAAGAGAAAATAGCATGTGCTGGGTGCAGATGCTCTAACTACTCCGCACATTCATGATGATAAAGGATCCACCAGAAGACTTAATGGAAAGTGTGCGTCTTTAGTACTTACTTTCTCTAGTACAACCAAATCTAAATGCCTTGGACTAATGCCGACCTTTGTAACCACAATGACATCTTATACCCGTCTATCTATCTGTGTATCTATCTATCAAAAGTTTTCTCAACGCACGGTGGAACGGCCGTCGCTTGGTATACGCAAATATACCATAAATCCAACACGAGAGAACTAACTAGCCACAACTGTATATGTAACATAAAGTGATCCATCTCCAAACCTCCCCAACCACATTGACACTTTTACATCTAAAACTTAAATCAATGTATACCTTTATTCAGATTTCAGGCAATCGGCCAGGCTCGTAAGAAAATCGTCGAACTTAGGTTATAGTTGAGTGCTGATATTTCCAGTGTAGGCCTTTACTTTGCTTCTGCTGCTGCACAAAAGTCATAAAATTTGTTAACTACCAATTTGGACACACATTAATGTCAACCTCAACCTTTTTCCATCTTCCATGAAAATTGTCTTTATAAAGCTTCCATCTTTAATCACACTACTACAAACAATCCTCATAGATAAAAATGGGTTCAGTTCATAATTTAGTTATTGCTGTTACTTTGATCTTAGCATGTACCTCTGCATATGCACAAGACTCAACCACATTGGTATCTGCTATCATCACTTTCGGAGACTCGGCCGCTGATGTTGGTAACAATGACTATCTTTACACTATCTTCAAGGCCAACTATCCACCTTATGGAAGAGACTTCGCCGGTAAAAAGGCCACCGGTCGTTTTTGTAACGGGAAGCTAGCAACCGATATCACTGGTAAATTCACAAATAGCTCGAACAAATCATAAATATGACTTGATTTGCTAAAGGATGATGATTTATATGTAGCTGAGACACTGGGATTTACTAGCTATGCACCACCATATCTGAGTAGACCATCAGGGAAGGCACTTCTGTTGGGTGCTAATTTTGCATCAGCTGGATCGGGGTACGATGACAAGACCGCTCACCTGAGTGTAAGAAATCAAACCAGACAGTCATATTTTTCGACACATTTGAATCTCTAGCTATGTACATATTTATTGATGTGTGTCTGGATGACTCTCAGCAAGCAATTTCTTTGACACAACAACTGAAGTATTTCAAGGAATACAAAGTCAAGCTAACTAAGTCTGTTGGTCGAATCAAAGCTGAATCCATCATCAAGGGCGCGCTCTTTTTAGTGAGTTTTGGCCCGAGTGATTTTCTCCAGAACTATTACGTCAATCCTTTAATCAACAAAGTCTACACTGCTGATCAGTACTCAAACATGCTTGTCAAAATTATGTCCGGTTTTATAAAGGTAAATATTTGTAGTAAATTGTCTCCTGGTTTGTCGAGTTTTTTCAAGACAATGATATTCCTGGTGAAACTTACGTTTATGGTGAAAACAGACACTGCATGGATTGGGTGCAACACGGGTCGGAGTGACTTCACTCCCTCCATTAGGATGCCTACCAGCAGCAAAAACCCTTTTCGGATTCCATAAAAGCGGATGTGTACAAAGGATCAACCAAGATTCTCAGAACTTTAACAAGAAAGCTAATGCAGCTGCATCAAGTCTCTTGAAGCAAATTCCAGACCTTAGGCTAGTAATCTTCGATATCTACAAGCCAATCGATGATATAGTCAAAACTCCTTCAAAATTCGGTAAATTACTAAAAAACACCAAACTGCATAAATCTAACTTGTTATCTGAATCTCAAGTACCAACATTTTCTTCATTTTCATCGCTGTAGGCTTTACTGAAGCTGCCAAGGGATGCTGTGGCACCGGGACAGTGGAGACAACAGTTTTGCTTTGCAACCCCAAGTCATTTGGGACATGCTCCAACGCAACAACATATGTGTTCTGGGACAGTGTCCATCCATCAGAGGCTGCTAACCAAGTTATTGCAGATGCTTTGATTGAGCAGGGATTTGCTCTGCTCTAAAATGTAACCATATTTTCTTCAACATGTAAAATAAGTACAAGTATTACATTACTTGATCTGTTTACCTTTTCCAGTTCTGAATTTGTAATTCGTGTTCTACAACATTATTAGTTGTTTCTCATGTAATAAGTTTGTGAATCAGAAATGGAACGGTGGCCGATTTGTATGATGCAAAATTTTAAATGAGTCGTAGAGGAACCTATTCAGGTTTTTTTTAAGATTGCAGGATAAAGTTCTTATGGTGCTTTAAAGCAAGGGTATGTTTTCGTAGAAGATTGAAGTCAGGACCTTCAATTAGCGCTTCCTATCTGCCACCACTTAGCTACGGGCGTTCAGTACGGCTTGTCAAAACAGAGGACCGACACAAGGCCTCAAAAACATTCATTTAATACTTTTAAAGAACTTTAACATGAGTGATGTTTACAGATCTTGAAACACAGCCCATGTGCTACATATTACCTATATTATTCAATGAAGGATCTATCATGTTACAACAGGCTGTCTGTCTCTCACTGTAACCTCTCAGTGCTCTTAAATCTCATTCCACATTTCCACTTCCCAAATAGGTAGATCCAAGTGTTGCAGTACAGGAAGACTTGGTGCAGATATGAACACCAATTCTAACTATATGTATGTTGTTTTCAAGATCTTTTTGATACTGTCAGCTCCACAAACTCTAGGAGTCGTCGGCAAGCAGTACAAAGTAGGAGATCTTGATGCTTGGGGCATACCCACATCTGCAAATCAACATGTCTACACAACTTGGCCAAAGAATCACAGCTTCAAGATTGGAGACTCTTTATGTAAGCTGGAAAAATAGTTGCAACTTTACTTATTTTTATAAGCATTTCCATGTCTTATGCAATGCTATGCAGTGTTTCTGTATCCACCAAGTCAGGATTCAGTGATCCAAGTGTCCGAAGGATCTTTCAAATCTTGCACACTAGAGAATCCAATCCTGTACATGGACGATGGGAATTCACTCTTCAACATAACATCAAACGGAACATTCTACTTCACAAGTGGTGAGTCTGGACACTGTCAGAAACTGCAAAAGCTCCGGATAGCTATTGGGGAAGGACAGGAAGAGGTCGAGGAATCTCCATCAGATGCACCTTCTTATCAGCCTGCATTTGGTAACATCCCTTCGCCACCCTCATCGCCTGCTTCTTCGTTGCTGAGTAGTTTAAGTTACAAGGATCCAACAATTGCTGTCTTCTTGGCCTGTTTGTATGCCATTTACTTTATTTGAAGTTTGAACTTCAGATTGATCTGTCATTATTTATACTCTGTCAATACATGTTTGGCACACCTTTTTCACTAAAATACTTTCAGCACCCAAGCCTAAGCCATTTATTTACAAATTCAAAATACTTACATCACCAGCATTAGTTTTACCTGGTGATACATATTTTTGAATCCCACTGACAATATCAAAGGCCTGACATCCAACAGATAGCAGTGCTACGTATGCCCTAGACAAACAATCTTGTAGCCAAATCGCAAGTCAAAATCTAAAGCTTAATGTTTACCTCAGTGTATAGTAAGAAAAGGAGATCCTAGTATCCTACAGGAACTTTCACCCTTTATTCCACATTGAGTAATATCCTTTAATTTTCTTTTACATCTTTCAGTTATTATTAATATAAGAATTTGGATCCAACACAGTATATTATTTTTGTAGATTCTAATGGGAGTAGTTATTATCAGGATGGATTTGTTTCATAGTTTCAAGAAACTGAACCTGTTTTGAGCACATCAGGCGGGCACAATTACACTCGTCCTTGTTTTGTTCCTTTTATTGAGTCTGTCGATTACTGGGATATCTGCTGAACCTGCACTATCCAATGTGACTGAATAAATGAAAATAATTGGTTCACATCAGCTCAAAAATGGAATTATCTTTTTGGTCTCTGCACAAATCAATTCATTACAGTAACAAAGAAAACTAGTTGAGTTTGACTCGCAGCTAAAGATGATACGTCATACTACTTCAATATATGGAATCAACACCGAGAGGCAACCATTTTCTTGTTGAAATCAAACTTAAGTCCAAGCACAAACAAAACACAATATTCAAAAATTTATGGAAATTTGTCATAAAGCTACTTCCTGACATAGTATGAGTGTCACACATTAGTTACTGTAAAACCACGGATTTAAAAAAGTCTTTCTTGCAAATATTTCCAAGGGGTACCTCCTTTTGCCGTGTAATACAAAGCCTGGATTTTTTGAGCACTCAACCTAATTTTCCAGGGAAATAAAAAGGATCAGTACTCAACCACAAGGTAATAATGCAACAAATGAGTTATATTTACCAATAAGTTACGTAAATTTAAGCATATGACCACTATTCTTTCTTTTTACAAAATCTGCAATAAAAACATGACTAGTTTCTAGACATTCACGCAATCTACAATTTAGACTACATGTATTTGCCCCTAGCAACTTTATATACTGTTATAACACTAAAAAGGTTGATGAGTCCTACATTATATGGGAGAAGATTAGCTCCAATCAATTCTAAGCATGTATTGATTTTTCTTCACAAGAGAGCGAAAGAAGTCAGTTCTCATATTATTATAAATTGTTCACCACTTGAAACAAAACTAAGGGATAAAGTCAATAACTGGTCAACAGAAATACCTCGGTCATATCAGAGTGACAGAGTCACCCGAGTCTGCTGAAATTCTACACCATATAAGCATTAGAAATATATTTTATCTGCATGTAAGAGAGAGGATTATTAGTTTTACTTTCCAAAACAGCTTTGGACGCTAACTTATAACGTTCGATGTTGGTGAGTATGACAATGCACCAAGAGAATATTAGCTTACATACATGAATTTCACAAGAGCGTAGAACTCAGCAGCCGCTTCCTCCAGGACTTTGTCAAGATGTCTAGAGTAGTTACTCCTGCAGTAAATCAATTGTTTATAGCAAGGATTAAGTGTGAAAAAGAGGAACAAAACACTAAGGAGGTCTCGTGTGACCTAATAGTGAATGCAGCAACAAGACTTATATCGTGAAGTAGCTGAACAAATTCACGTTCGGAGGTCCCCGCGACAAATCAAGATCTTTTGGACGAATGATATACATTTAAGTAAAAAGGAGATGAGTCTGTGCAACCATTGGGAGTCAAGCACCTCATGAAAAACCTATTTTGTTAATTTAACATCTATTGAAGGACAGTACATGTCTGAGGAACTTGGAGATTAAAATAAGAACGGATGAAGCTACTAACATACAATGAATAAAGTTGTACTGTTTGACAGCAAAATTATCAGGGCACTTCAAGGTTTACAGGTAAGAACATAAAGAAGATATAAGCTGAAATTATTCTCACTTACTTGCATGTCCCTCGAAAATGGTTGATCATTTATCAAAAAATGGTTTCTCCTCCATTATTTTATACCTACTCTGCAAGCACCTTGAAAATCGACCTGATAATATAAGGGTACAATTAAATGCAGTTTTATAAATACATGATCAATTAACTCGATCATTATTGGGGAATGAGCAACCAGTGAAATAAAGATGGCCCTGAAATGAATAATACCCTAAGGTTAACATAGAATAAGGGGTCGGGTGATTAGAAGTGTAAGTTACATTTCGCTCTAAAGTAATCAGTTTCCATGCGAAAATTTCATATCAGCTCACATTTTACACCGAGAAACCAATAAACTCAATCATACTCACGTCTCGCAATGAAAAAATGACTTGAGAATAAGACAAGAATAAAAATGATGACATTCGTTGTCACCTGTAAACATCTCAGGCAATAAATAAGAACAATATTCTGTGGCAGAACGTCGGCTAGGCATTTCATCAAACAGCTTCCATACATCTTTTACACACTTCCAGCTTCACACACACTCTGGTCACCAGAAATGCTAATCAAATCAAAACACCCAATAGAGAAGTTGCTTGTCATCAAGTACTCGTACATAACCTAAAAGCACAACAAACAATCTCATGTTAACACAAACACAAACTTCATTCGCTATAATCTCGAATTCCCTAACACACACCAAACTTCATTCGTCAATGCATCAAACTAATGGAAAGATCACAAAGGAACTTATTTTCAAGAACCAAATGCAGAGAAGGCAACAATTCAGGATTGGTAGCACCAGTCCAAATACACTAACACCACACCTTTCATCTAATTAGAGAGGAAACCAATTCCTTGGATGAATCAGATAAGTTTGTATCCAGTCATTTATGCTTGGGCAACATCAATACAATTTATTACCATAATTTATGATTTTCAGGGTTTACGCAGCCAATTCTGTCTCCGATCATCTACGGCGGAAATCGTAGCCGAGTAAAGACGCTTTCATGACGTCGCGAGTCTCGATTTCAGTTTTCCACTTTTGAGTATCCTCGCTGAGGATTTATGATAAGTTGAAGCAGTTTTGTTTTGTTTCTCTGATTTTAATAAGTTAACCATGTTAGTTAAGAAGAGATTGTAGAAATGCATACATTTAAATAAAGTTCAACAATGATATATAATTAAATATAATATCGCGAGACATGATCTCGATTGTTTATCATTAATAATCAAATTCAACTGCTATAATAAATCGTCATTTAAAAAAAATTAAATTTAATCTCATTCATGTAATTATCAAAACAACGATTCTCTCGAACTTATATAATACCAAGTTTGACAATCCCGAATTCTTGAAAAATGATAATTTTAGTTATTCAACTATCAATTTAAATTTAAAACTGAACGAAATCTTTTAAATTCATCAAAATATAATTGAGTCCTGTAAAAATCACCATACTCATATGATGTCTAGGGTTTAGGGTTTATAAACATTGTAAATTTACATCAACGACGTGCGAAGTGATGCCATCAACGCCGGGAAATTAATCTACATCCAATTTTCCATGTTTTCGTACAATTTTGACATTAAAGACAACCCATACATGCAAAGTACATGCGTCTGGCATATCGCCGGCTTCAATATTAGAAATTACAGGCCTGTGAGGGTGCTGTGGCTTCAATATTAGAAATTTCTTTAAAAACTATTTTGGAGAATTTGCTATGATTCACGAGAAAAGTTCAAGAAGGATATTTATGTTTTTGTAGGACGGTATTACTAGTAATCTAACAAACCAAATTTAATCAAAAAGTAACCGTCAAATGCAACCGCCCGTATTCTGCTAATTCAACTGTCCAATTTAATTAAATCAACGGCTGAGATTGCGTCATTTAGTCTTACACAATATATTATCTCTCTAGATTCTCTCTCATGATTCACATCTTAAACACACTAAATGAGTTAAATAACAATAATAAGAGTGATCATAAAATATAATTTTATCAAGTATCAATTCCTCATTCACGATTCTCACCTAACTAGTCCTGATATATGAGTTAGGTGAATTGTTAGTATGATTCTTTTGATTGATATTTGACTTATAATCCATTTATTTATTCATACATTGCCTGCATTTACACAGAGCGAGACTGAATCGATTTTTTAAATGGTTAGTTGCTAACATGTCTATACCCAATTGCCATTAATCATATCTGAGATTTATATCTTAGCATTGCGCTGTCCCACGTTTCACAACATTTCTTGTATTCTCTAGGGAGTAGAGTTAGGCATCAGCAACAAAGTAAATATACACAATTCATTAACCTTCTAGAACATTGGGTGGTCCAAGCCTTCAAGGTCATTAAAGCTTGTAATAACAAGGGTCATGGTGTCATCTAGTAAGGGTGGTCTATATTAGTCGAAGCATTTCAGAGTTTGATTAAATACTGTATTATCTAATTTTGAAGAGAACGACGATACGTTCAAGATTCATCAATTTCGCTAATGACATAAGAGCTTCTAGAATCATTTTGAATATTTTACTATTTTATTTTGAATTATAAAATTTTAATGATAGTTTTTGATAAATTTCTAATTCTCATGTTTAGATAAGTTTCTTCATTTCGATTAGATTTAGACGTTATGTAAGATTTAGACCGTCAATTTCCAATCGTCTCGTTTATGTTCATTCATTTTAATTTCAATTAAAAATTAATTTAATCTAATTTAACGGTAGTTATTCATTTCTCTTGAACTTTACGCTACTGCATAATAATGGTATCTATTACGTTTCAAGAAGTGTCATTCAGTACGAATTCATATCGCGTGCAGCGATGCATGTTGCTGCGAATCCAAAACGACGTCGTTTTATATAAAATGACGTCGTTTTGTGACGGGTTCATTTGGTGCAATTAGGGTTTTAGAAATAAAACTACGCCGTTTTATTTTAAAGACACTAAAACTACAACGTTTTAAGAGTTGCAGCATTTAGCTGCATACAATATTGCTGCACCAGATAAGGGTCCACGTTCATTTAGATTCAATTTTGTTAATTAATTATTGTGTTTAAATGTATGTAAAAATACAAAAATGGACAACGAACAACCATTAATTGACAAATTACAGTGTAAACTACCAAAAATGGCAAATCATAGAGTTTCAAAATAATTCATTATTTTTTATAAAAATTGCACTATCTAATTTAATTTTTATTCAATCAACTGAATTGTTACGAAAAAAAGAGTCTATGTGGTAGTGCTAAATAAATACGAACGATATACTACATTAAAAGTGGAATGGTAAAAATTATTTCTTTTTTAATAAAATGCATGAATTTGTATAAACGTAAATAATGATTGGTGTGAAGTAGTTTTGGATAACTATTAATAAGGAAAAGGTTAAAGGAGAACCAATACAGTTATGTGAGACGGAAGGATATCATCTCAACCGTTGATTTCCATCAATCCAACGATTAATATTGATAACCGTCACTCACCAACCGCCCCGTGTTTTTTGCCAATTCATTATAAATTTAATTAAAAACCAATTTAATCTCAACCGCTAGATTAATCTAAACCAACGATTGAGATTAAATCTTTATGTCTCACAAAAATTTAATGTCCTTTTAGAAATCAACCCCTATTAATAAATCTATTTATTAAAACGCACCCTTTATTTGTCACTTTTGATCGTTCAGGCCATAATTTGTAATTTAATGAGTAGTTCATAGCCTTTTTGTATTTTTCCCAAGGTAGGTTATAATGTATTAAAGAATGAATTAGACCAGACATCAAAGGATTCAAATTTAGTGATGCAATAGAATTTTGCATCAATTCAAAACTACATAATTTTGCTAAAGGGTTCATCCAAAATTGCATAGGATTATAGTAAACAACGTAAAATGACGTCATTTTGATACTCGCAACATTATGTCTTGATATCCAAACCATGGGTGATATTTTTATATTTTAAATGTTTTTGGAATTACTTAGTTTCTTTGGGGTTAGGATCAAGTGGAAAATTATATTTTTGTGAGACGGAATGACTTAATTTTTACCGTTGGTTTTGAAAGTATGACGGTTAAAATTAAAGTTGATTTTATTAAGTGGGTTGTTGAATTTGCAAAAAACCCTAGCGATTGAGATTGACGGTCAAATCTCATCCGTTTGATTATTAGTAATCAACAGTAGAGATTGTGTGTTATAGTCTGACATTTATTTACACGTCCTTCTTGAACTTTACTCAAGTTCTTATTAACTTAATTTTACGTATGAAAAACCGATTTAATTCAACAAAATTAATTTACATGATATTGTTTACTATAAATTTCATTTATTAGTTTTAAAAATGAATAAAAAGCATATATTCGCATGGACATAACCCTACAAATTTATAATTTTTGTATTCCTTAAACATTGGAAACTTTATTTTAAATAAAATTGCATCAATATATATTCTCCAACTTAATTAATCCAAGTGGTGGTGGACTACTACTCCTTATAATTAACTATTACAACTAGTGCATATAATTAACTACACATGCTAACTCATCCATTCATTTTAGAGTGTATATATACAAACCCCATAACTACCCACATTTCACAAAACACCTTCTTCTATCACACATTTCATCAACTCAAACATCCCATGGACACCACAAAACCTCATGTCATTCTCCTTGCTAGTCCTGGCATGGGTCATCTTAAACCAATGCTTGAACTTGGCAAGCGTCTAGTAACTCATTACAGTCTCGAAATCACCTTATTCATCGTCACGAATGATTCTAAAGCTTCCTCAGCTTCAGAGGTTTTTAAGTCATCATCTTCTGAATTTTTCCACATTCATTTAGTCACTGCACCACCTCAAGGCGAGATTTCTGAATCGGCCGGAATTATTGGGAAATTGATTTTTACTATGCGTTCATGCATACCTTTAGTTCGAAAAGCCATTTTGGGAATGAAAGTTTCTCCTCCAACTGCTATTATTGTTGATTTGTTTGGAACTGATTTTTGGGACTTGGCTGATGAGTTTCATATGCTTAAGTTTGCTTTTATGACTACTAGTGCTTTATTTCTTGCTGCACTTATTTATGTTCCATTTTTCGTCGATAAATTGAGTCAAAAAGAGTTTGAGGCATTGCAGAGTATTGAAATTCCGGGGTGTAAGTCTGTTACTTACGAGAATGTGTACGATTTGGCTAACCGTGCAAACCCTGATCATGTTTTTGCTCGAACCATAGCTACTAACTTTATCAATGCTGATGGAGTTTTGATAAATTCTTGGAATGATCTTGAAGCAAATACTTTCAAGCAGTTGCAAGATGGGAGATTATTGGGCACAGTGTACCCAATCGGACCCCTAGCGGAACAAGTCGACAAGCTCAAGAAATCTTCAGATATACTTGAGTGGCTGGACAAGCAACCACAGAAGTCAGTTCTGTACATCTCTTTTGGAAGTGCTTTAGCATTAACACATCAACAAATTCAAGAATTGGCTTTTGGTTTGGAATCAAGTAAGCAAAGATTCATTTGGGTATCACGTCCTCCGACCGATGAAGTACAAGAGTATTTCTTCGCAGACGGTACACAAGAAAAACCCAAATTGGATTATTTACCAGAAGGATTTCTAACAAGGACGAAGGACGTTGGGCTAGTAATTCCAATGTGGGCACCCCAAGCAGAGATCCTAGCTCATTCGTCCGTAGGAGGATTTCTAACACATTGCGGATGGAACTCAACGCTCGAGAGCATAACAAATGGCATACCTATGATCACATGGCCTCTATATGCAGATCAACATATGATTGCCAATATCCTAACGGACGATCTAAAAGTAGCTATCAAGCCTAGTGCAAGGACAGCAATTATGAATGGACCGATCATAGGCAGAGAGGAAATTCAAGAACTAGTTTTGACTCTGATGGAAAGTGAAGTTGGAAATCTTTTGAAAAGTAGAGTTAAGGAAATACAATGCAGTGGTGAAAAAGTTCTACGAGCACAAACGACTGGATCGAGTTTGGATACATTGCACCATTTTGCGACGTCGCTACGTAGCTGGAAATCCGGACAGAAGAAGAAATCGAAATTGATGAGGTGTTTAAGCTGTTGCATGAAACCTAAGCAAACTTGAGCTATGTTTTTCTTTACTGTTTGTTACTTATCATTCAATCTTCACTTCTTTGTTTTTTTGTTTGTTCCTGGTTGCATTTTCCTATCTGAATCAAGCCAATATTTGTTGGAATGTTGGATTTTTCAATGTATTATTTTCTAGTTGAATTAAAAGTCAAATTGTATGAATTTCCTAGCAATCATTTATTTTGGTTCAGTAGAATTTTATAGCACAACTACAATGCAGTTTTGCCTACTCTTCTTTGCCTTAGAAAGTTCATTTTGTTCATCATTGATATTTTATTAGTTGCTAGTAATATGGTGCACCAAAAATATATGTGAATATAGTTGATGTATCTTACTATTAATAAAGCCTAAGTCCCTTAATTGTCAGCTATTTTTTGAAGTCATATTTGGTTCCAAAAATACCCCTGCTCCACATATTTACAATATCATAATTATTATATAGTATTTAATTTGATGTTAACCTCCACATATTTACAATATCATAATTATTATATAGTATTTAATTTGATGTTATATATATATTTAATTAATAATGAGAAAAGTTGAAGTAGGACGGATAAGATATAATTGAAATAAGTGAACTTTGTATATGCACAAATTTTTGTGCACTAAAGTACTAGTTATATAGGAATGAGTTTGAAAAGGATAATAATAATTTTGTGAGGCATAGATACACTATCTCAAACACTAATTTTTATTAATTTAATGGTTGATATTAATTATCGCCACTCTCAAGCACCCTTAAATTTTATAAGTCCGACCACATAATTTAATTAAAAACTTAATTTAATTTCAAAAATAATATTAAATTATATCAAACTGTAAAATAATGTCTTTATGTTACACTCAGTCTAATGGAAGTTAGTGATTCAAACGCTCCTAAAAATATGAATTGGACTTGTCTTTTGTAATTAAAACCCAAAATTTCCGACTTAGACTATTAAGTAAGAGTGCAACTATTTGTTGAGAAGATTAAAACGGCGTCACTTTTACATTATTTTTTATAATCCTACGTAGTTTTGGATGAATCCTTTACCAAAACTACGTAGTTTTGGATCGTTGTAAATTATTGTTGCACGATTGGATCTGAATCCACCATATACTCGGATCAAATTAGTTTATAAATTAATTTTAATAATATTAAATATTTTTGCAAATCCAACTATTAATTTAATAAAATATTTTTATATGCAATTGTCAATAAGCAATTCCATCAGAAAATCTGGTAATAAGCATTCAGAAAATTACTCTTAGGGCAACAGATCTCTGCATTAGATGCATGCAGTGATCAATGAAGTTTGGGAAGGAGCTGCAAGCCCAGCTGGTGCCTGAATGGCAGGATGCATACATCAACTACAATTTCCTTAAAAAGATACTCAAAGATCTCATCAACTCCAAAAGCCACCATACAAACAGATCCACCACCATCTCAAATCTCAATCCCATATCCAACAATGTCACCACATTACCTGATCAAACAACAATGTCTCGTAGATCAGTCTCATTTTACAGAGCTTTAGCGGCCTGACGTGTCGTGGAGGAGGGGTTCATGGTTTGGATCATAATCATAACAACTATCATCAAAATCATAATGATCATGAAGAGGAGAAGGCCATTTTGGTTAGTAAAATACATGAAGATGGGCATGCTGACGGAAAGTATCAGACGATGTTTTTAAGGTCTTCGGTCGATGATGGTGGTGAGGTTGAGCTTTTGTTTTTCAAAAGATTGGATGATGAGTTTAATAAAGTTGTTAGATTTTTTAGAGGGAAAGTTGATGAGATTTTAAAGGAGGCTGATGAGTTGAGTAGGCAAATGGATGCTCTCATTGCTCTTAGAGTTAAAGTTGATAATCCACTCCTTGTCCCTAACTCTATGGATTCTTCTTCAATTTTCAGCCACAAACCATCAGGTGTGTAAATCCTACTTTTCATTTATGTTTTTCGAGAAACTTGGGATTTGGATCATGAAGGTTGATACTTATGATGCTTTAGTAATTTATGAGTATTTTTGATTTCATGTTTTGGGATTTTGATTTGAAGGGAGAGTGCATTTGGATGTGATTGATGAGGTTGAGATGGGTGGAAAAGGGGGAGGAAGATCGTCCGCGAGCTTAAGAAAAACAAAGAAAATAAGGGAAGAAACAGTGTTGGGTATAAGCCAGCACCATTGGAAGTATTAGACAATGTGAAGATTAACTTAGTAGCAGAAACACCTGTGGAAACCTTGAAAGGCATTGTTCTTGATTCCAAACTGGACTTAACTTACAATAAGGCAGAATTGAGAAAAGCCGAACAACTTATGACACAAGCCTTTATCGAATTTCATAAAAGGCTTCGCCTTTTGAAGAGTTACAGGTTTGGAATCAATGTTTAATTTTTTGTTTGATGTCTTTTTTGCGCTCGTATGGATTCTGAAATCTTTAAGCTGTTTATTATCAGCTTCTTGAACATTTTAGGCTTCTCAAAAATCATGAAGAAATATGACAAGGTTCGATTTTTCAATTCCTAACATTTATTTAGGACTTGCAGAACTCACAGAAGTTTCATTACTAATGCTTTTATTTGCGTCAGATAACTTCGCGGAATGCAGCAAAAGATTACATGGAAATGGTGGAGAAATCATACCTTGGAAGTTCAGATGATATTAGCAAGTTGATGGAACGAGTAGAAGCTACATTCATAAAGCACTTTTCAAATGGTAACAGGAGAAAAGGATGAACAAACTGAGGCCACAACGTAAGAGAGAGCGGCATAGAGTCACTTGGTTCTCCGGTAAGCATTCCGTCCAGTGTGAATATTAATTTCCTCAAACAGTCATTTATCAAAAATCAATGTTTCATAAGTGTTTTTTTCGTGTCATTTGCACTTAATTTAAGGCGCATTCACTGGTTTCTCCGTGGCACTCATACTTGGAATCGTGACGGCTATACAAGCCAGAAATTTGCTGGACAGTCCTGGGAGTACTCAATACATGGATAACATATTTCCACTGTACAGGTAATTCTGAGTTTTCTCGAATTTTTCAGGAACATTTATTTTTGTTGTCTTTCTTATGGTGAAAAATCTGAAATTTCCATTCTACAGTTTCTTTGGGTACATTGTCCTTCATATGCTCATGTTCGCCGCAAACATATACTTTTGGAGACGTTGTCGAGTCAATTATGCATTCATATTTGGTTTTAAGCAAGGGGTGGAAATAGGATATCGAGAAGTTCTCTTACTTGCCTCAGCTCTCTCAATGCTTACATTGGCCGGTGTGCTAGCTAACTTGGATATGGAAATGGATCCTAAAACAAAAGATTTCGGAAAATTTACAGAACTCGTTCCGTTGGGTCTACTCTTGGTCAGCTAGTTTTACTTAACTTTCTTTGTGTGGAAATATTTTCACTGGTCTAAAGGTTACTTCGAATTTCTACTCAGGTGGTGATCTTTGCGACATTCTGCCCATTCAACATTTTGTATCGTCCTATTCGATACTTCATTATCACTTGTGCATTTCATTGTATCTGCTCTCCACTTTACAAAGTGACTCTCGGAGACTTCTTCTTAGCGGATCAGCTCACTAGTCAAGTACAAGCTCTTCGAAGCTTAGAATTTTACATATGCTACTATGGTTGGGGAGACTTCATAAGAAGATCAAACAGTTGCAGAGAAAGTGAAGTCTACGAAATGTTTTACTTCATTGTAGCAGTCATTCCATATTGGGTGCGGTTTGCGCAGGTACATCGAAAATACTTATATCGTATATCTGTTACTTATCATTTTTGATAGTTCGAACTGTAAATTTGCAAGGTGTGACAATTCTGTATCTTAAAATTTCTTTGGCAGTGTATACGGCGGTTGGTCGAAGAGAATGATAAAATGCATATTTTCAACGGGCTTAAGTACTTATCAACGATAGTTGCAGTAGTGATGAGAACAAGCCAGGACCTGAACAGAGAAGAAGATAGCTGGTTCGCTATGGCTGCAATCAGTTCATTAGTCGCGACGATTATAAATACTTATTGGGACATTGTTATGGATTGGGGACTCTTGAGAAGAGATTCTAGAAATCCATGGCTAAGAGATAAACTTCTTGTGTCGAAGAAAAGCACGTACTTTGTCGCAATAGTAAGTAAATATTTTGCTGATGATAATGTACTTGTTTCATATGGTAAACTAATTCTGATGACATTTTTGGGTTGTGCAGGTTATGAATATACTTTTGAGGCTTGCTTGGATGCAGTCTGTGTTGGGGTTCACTCAAGCGCCTTTCATTCATCGAACGGCCTTGACAGCACTTGTGGCCAGTTTAGAGATCATTCGCCGTGGTATCTGGAACTTTTTCAGGTATCATTATTTGAACTGTTACTAGCCCAATTCCTAAAAAAATTATGCTGGTGCAGCAGAATGATGAAACATCTAATTCACATCTAAAATCTGAACAAATATGATTGAGTGATCAGGTTGGAGAATGAGCATTTGAACAATGTTGGAAAGTACCGAGCGTTTAAGGCTGTGCCGCTACCGTTCTACTACGAACAAGGCAAGGAAGTATGACAGGAAAAAGAAGTATTTGCAGCTAGTGCTTGATATACATACACTGCTTCAGTTCATCAGTTGCACAAGCGACGTTTATTTTTTGAAGTTATTAACATTTCAGGTTAGCTTATGTATCACAACATTCCCATAATCAGAAAATATAAATCTGAGGATACTTAGATTTTTAGTACAACTCAAAACAGAAGCAGTGACGGATCCAGAAATAAATTGGATCAGGGGCGATTTCCTATAAAAAAATTCTCGAAATATCAAGGGCATAAAATCAAAATGCCGATTTTAAGCCTATACGTCCAAACGGGTAAACTAAAACTGAATTCCCGGACGTATTTAATTTTTCTGAATTTGGAAAAGGAAACATCTTTGTTACAACTTATAAGTGAGTTTCACTTGCATAAGGTAAATGTATTTTGCAACGAGAGGAGAAAAAACACTCAGAGATTACGCAATGTCAAAAGACCAAAATACCCTCCATCGCAAATACTTAAGAAGCAAGATTGATTTAGGGAGAAAAGTTTGTTCTAAATAAAATTTTATATTCTTAGCAATTGAGGGTATTTTGACTTTGGAACAAAACAAAATACTAAATCGTTTTAGTAATTTGGTATTATGAAGCTTTGGAATGTTGCAGTTGCATCGAGTTGCAAGTAGGTCATATTTGGTAAGTATTCAAGTTCAAACTTCGTACGAAAATTTTCCTTCACCAAAAAACACGAAAATTGCCAAATGCTCAAAGGATCCAGAAGACAAAAATGCCCATGAATTCCTTCTTCACTGTTATGATCGCCACGTACTTGACGTCATTTCGTTTAAATTACTAAAATATTTCTTTATTATTTTTATCTTATTGTAAACTGGGGACTTTTTTGTCTTTTGGACCCATACGTTACAATTATGCAGTAGCTTGTTTCTCATTTGCAGGGACTAACGTGACTTGCATTAATGTGCAATATTAGCAAACCCAATGAATTTCACTTTCTTAAAATTTCTAGTTGTCTAAAAATGGTTCTTCATCAACAACTTCCATTTGATCTTCTTCACACGTTTTTTACATGAAACCTGCCGATCACGACTCATTCTTGCAAACTTCCATACCTGCTAGATCTATTAAACCTAAAAGTTCCTAAACCCCGTCGGTCAAGTCCACACCTGACTGGCCACCTTAACTTTTCTCTCTCATACGCTCCTAGGGTTTTCAGAGTTTGCCGCCGCCTTGGGTGGGGGAAGCTCCCTCTCACGAGGTGAGATCTCCTCCACCCCGGGCTTCCTTTCTTCTTGTACCTTTCCCTTTACTTTTCCTACCAATAATGGCTTTCCCCTTGCATATATGCATGCCTTCCTCTAGCTTCGAGCTAGTTTCCCTCAAGCCTCTGTGCTTGATTGTCTTGGATTGAATGGTGGGTTCTTCGTGGCCTTCTGCGGCTTGGGTACTTCACATCTGGCTGGCGGCGCTGTGGTGTTACCAAGGCTTGGTCTTCCATCCAAGTCTCATTGTGGTGTCCGGTCTGGCTGTGGTCTTGGGTCTGCGAGGACTGTGGTTGAGCGGGGTTGTGGTGGGGTGGACGGGACTTTGAATGGGGCGGAGCGACTGGGGTTTGGGTGTTGGCTCCTTGGGCGCGCGGGCGACGGACAGTGATTTGGACGCGGCTCAGACGGCGGATCGGGCGGTTCGGACGGCGGACGGTCTGCGATTCAGGCGCGAGGGTGATGGAGGGTGAATCGGGCTGCGGATCGGGCTTGAGGGCGACGTCGGACGGTCTGTGGTTCTGCGGACGGCGGACGGCTCGCGGACGGTCTGGGTTCGGGCTGCTCGTGGAGTTCTGTCGACGGGCTCCTACCTGGGCGGGCTGACGGACGGTGGCTGCTGGGTTGGGAAGCGCGGCGGCGGCTAGGGTTTCGGTGGGTGTGTGTGTGCTGGGGTTTGGGCTTGTCTGTCTGCCTGTGGGCCTGGGCCAGATCCCTTACTTTGGTCTCCTTGCTCTTTCTGGCCTCGTGGCATTTTAGCCCATGGGCTGGGTGCCTTGGGGTTTTTCTCGAGTCCGAATGCTGTTTGGACTCTAGTGAGCTTGGGATGGTGCCAGTATTGGCCTGCTCTTCGATCTGCTTTTATATGACTTCCTCGACGTAGTGTTGTCTTGCATTTGTCCCTTCGATTATATTTTCTTTGCACGAATTGTAACATCTTTTCAATGAAATATATCTCACCTTGAATCAAAAAAAAAAAAAAAGTCCACACCTGACTGTTGCTTTTCATCAGAATATTTCGATCCAACTGTACCAACTACACGCAGCCTCATTGAATCTTTCTCATATACAGAGATTCAAAGGAATTTCATGTACATAGGAATCTTCATTAAAGTTTTTCCAATCAGTGGTTGGAAAAGAAATATTAGAAAAACATGGAAATCTTAGTACGTCGTCAAACATCCAATGACATTGTTTTTAATTTGATTTTTCTTCTTTAAACAGTTTTCAAATCAGAGTTGTTTTATAGCTGTGGAAATTTAGACTCATTAAAAATGTGGTTGAAAATATTTGGTCAGTCATGTATGCATGAGTATGTATGTCATTATAAATATGAATCTCACGTTTCTAAACTTGAATCACCTCGAAAATTTTAGCAGAAGCTGTTGCGGAAATATTTCAGTTCAGATTTAGACTCTGCAGAGACCACGATCGAGAAATGGGACATGACTTGTATCAACCAGCTGTCGAAGCTCTTGGGACACTTCTTAGGTAAAATATACTGTGTTGACCTTACAATTACCAGTTTTTGCAGAAGTTCCGAAAAATGATGAAGCTAAAGACACTGAAATGATCGATAACACAAGAGACTAAACGTGTGTGTTTTGTATTTTGTAGGGATAATTGTGAGCTGGAACCTGCTGCAGCTACAAAAATTAACCAGATAACTGAAGAGCTGGCAACCGTTGCCCGTGTTCCGGGATCCTTTCCATTTGATCCAGTTGAGAGGATTAAGGATGGTTTCATTTATTTCAAAACACATCAGTTCGAGTAAGATCTCAAACAAATTACATTTTCATCTTATTATGTTTTCGACTCTGATCGGTTAAGTGTCCATTTTACAGTACAAATCCAGAGTTGTTTGCAGCACTTGCTGAAAGACAGGCCCCTAAGGTATCACTCAGTTTTGAAACTCAAGTGTCTTGCATTTTATTTCAGCTTATGATGAAGTTGTTAAACTATAGTTTCATATTCATCTTGTTGCAGTTTTTGGTATTTTCGTGCTCCGACTCTCGAGTATGCCCTTCGCATGTATTGGATTTCCAGCTAGGCGAGGCCTTCATGGTCCGTAACATTGCTGGCATAGTTCCTCCTTATGACCAGGTCAAATACTCCGGTGTTGGTGCTGTCCTCGAGTATGGAATCAAGAATCTTAAGGTAAATTTCCACAAGGACAGAGACATTTAAATACTTAATTTTTCAGGTTATTCTTTTTACAAGTTACCAATTTTGATTGACAGATTGAGAACATTTTGGTTATTGGACACAGCAGATGTGGAGGAATTGAGGAGCTGATGTCACTCCCCGACGACGGGAAAACCTCAAAGTTAGTCCCAATATATTGTCAACAAATAATACTAAATGCGGCCGTGATCTGAAAAAAGTTCCCCTGAATCATAATTATTAATATGGGTTCCGAATGAATTCTTGTAACAAAACAAACAACGTTAGTATGCGCAAAAATGTGTCGTAAAATCAGTTATTTTTGTCTAACCCAGTGTGAATTTTGTGCAGTGAATTTATTGATGAGTGGGTTAAGCTTGTCTGGTCTGCAAGAGTGAAGGTGAAGAAAGAGTTACCTAATGCATCTCCTGAAGAGCAAGCCACTGCCTGTGAAAAGGTATACATACAGTCAAAAACTCAGAATTCTAAATCGGATAATTTGTTTCATTAAACTTTGCGGATAGTTACATGGATGATATATTACAGGAAGCTGTGAATGTGTCGTTAGCAAACTTACTGACATACCCTTTTGTTCGGGATGGTTTGGTGAACAAGACACTTTCAATGAAAGGTGGCCATTACAATTTTGTCGATGGTACGTTCGAGCTTTGGAGTACAGGGTTCTGCGTCATGCCTCCACTCTACATAGGATGATCCTACTTCTGTCTGATAGAAGTTCCTGCTGTGCTAGTTTATGTCCCATTGTTTGTTAGTAATTTATCTTCTGGTTTTATTGTGTGATTATTGTTTTGCTGCTTACAGTTTCAGAAATGTAACTCAGCCAGTAGGTGTTTCTGATTTCAAGAATAAGTCTTTGTACAATTCATTATGTTTGTAATAAATTCTCTCTTCAACTTTTCTAGTTTTAAACAGGTAGATCACGTTAGGTAAGTGACCAAGTTCGAACTCTGCTTAAGCAATGCCCTCCGCATTTTGAAAAATGCCAATTTTGAACATAAACATGTGTTGCAGGACACATGCTTAATAATTCACCACCTCATAGATCTTCTAAGTTACATAAAACAGAGTTTTTTGGCCCCAAGGGCCAAGCAGGTAATGGACAACTATCTAAATTCTAATGCCTGCCTATACATATCAAATGTTCCGCGCGCCAGGGCCTTTTCAGAAGCTTTAGAATTGTGCATATTTAACCATGATTATTGCATCCCTTGCTTAAGGGATCCATGAGATTTCACATACTGTTCAATTCTACCCTTCAATTCATCAGCAGGAATGAGCATATCAGAGGTGAGCTGTGAACGGTTGAAGGGATCCGTCTGCAAATTCAAGACCAGTAAGGTCATTTTATTATACAGCAATGGAAAACACAATAAATTAGCAAAAAAAGTAAAAGTTTTGCGTACACTGTCGCTGAGAAGATGCCTAGTTATGACATGTCTGTCAACAATAATTCTTGAGGATGGGAGGATCACTGGATCCGTCATTAGTGTGCACTGCATGGAATCGATAAATTATGTAACATACAACCAAAAGAACCCACAGCAGTAATTATTTACTCGGAATAAAGAATTATTTTAGGGTAATTATTACAGCATACACAATGTCCGTACCTGAATGGGATCCAGGAACTCGTCAGGTATCTCTCCAAGGGCTTCTTCAATATCCATTGCCTCTGAAGCTGCAATTCTTGCTTTTTTACCTAGCTCAACAAAATCCTGTACAATCCTTGGATCTTCACCGATTCTCCAAAGTACATCCGCAGTGGCGCTAAACAGCTATTGCGCAGAAAATAGATATAGTTCAACACAATCCCCAGATAAAACCATTTACTTACATATTAAAAAATTTATGTTTTTAAAATTCATTAGAAATTGAAGCAAAAAGAAAATAATGAAAAGCTTACTTGATCGTTATATGACCGGCCATCTTTTGAGATGGCAGAAGGAAATATACCATCCTTGTCACCTTTTGCCAGATGTACATAAATGCGGACAATCTTCCAGCAGTAAAAAGATAAGTAGATGGTCAGACTCACGAAATCAGCATATTACACGAGATAGTTGCCTCAGTTTTTATGTTAAGTGCAGGCACATATACAGAGGTTTCGCTAAAACAGTTCAGTGTCACTCTTTTGTATTCTATTTTTTCCTTAAGCAGGCGCCACTGTTCTATTAGCAATGATATGATGGAACGTTTACGAGATGAGAGGCATGAAAATCCTAATCAACAAGAAAAGCGGACCAAACTGGAAAAAATGTAAATGGAAGTTAATATGCAAAGATTAATTCTTTGCAGACCTGCTTCAGTAAGTCTTTTGGCCGAAATTCGTACTTCTCAGGATCCTTAAGCGTCAACGATTTCCGCTGTGGGCCGACAAGTTGCAATAGGAAATAATTAAGCATGTTGGCTACTCTTTCAATCTGAGAGTAAAAGGATATTGGCTTAATATTCAGTAAAAATACAGTTTAACCAGACACCGTATTATAACTGAACTTTGTAATGAAAGTAACGAACATAATTCATACCATCTCAGGAAGGAGAAAAGGAGCGGTTATTTGCTCAGTACTAAAGGCCATCATACTCACGTCTTCATTTGCTAACTTCATGTCTGTCCGAATAATCTAAAAAACCAAACAAAATGTTTAAGACGTTTTCATAGAGAACAAATATTTAAAAATGATATTTAAAATTTACATTCTCTTGGGATTGGAACAAACGGGTCTGTTCTTGTCTCTCTTGAGCTGGTCTTCTCTCCCACTCAGCAGTGTTAGACATTTCGGCTTCCAGCTCTTTCAGTTCAAGAATTTTGTTTAGACTTTCATCGAGAAGGTATATACTATCATTGATGAGAAAGTTAAGGAAGTTTAAGTAGACACCCTTTTCTTCTTCTTTCGCTACCTGGTAAGTATAACAAGTATCAGTAGCTTGATAAGATATTTAAGATTCAAAAGGCTACCAAGTGCGCATCCTGATGGTGTAATGTAAATACAGTCTATCTTCAAGAGCATAAATTTTACTGGACACTAGAAAATTGCATTCCATAAAGCTATATTTACCTGTATCCATGAGCTGCGATGACTAGGAACTTGCCATAAATATTCTAGCAGTTCTGCTATATTATGTCGAATATTAAACTTGTCGTAGAACTGCAAAAAAAGAGACAGCGGATTGAAGTTTAATTTTAAGAGATGAAAACAAGACTACATCATTTATGTGTATTTATTATTTCAGACAAAGACTTGGATTTCCCAAAGACTTGAATCTGTTTCTCTGAGTGCTATTGTATGCTAATGATCAGCCTATCAGTTATATTAAAAACCGCAAACTCATTTCTTATTACATAAAATGGTCGTTTACTAAAGCAGGCTATTAAAGGAGACATAGGCACAAAATAGGCATCATCGATATTATGTGAATGAGTACAGTTTATCATACCAATGAAATGGATCAGTTTTTACATACACTGTACACCGAAAATGTAAGTATCTAATACATCTTACTTCGAATTCATAAATGAAGAGACGCAAAACAGTGAAACATTTTACCTGTGTATGAGAACCTGTGAACTCAATGTCAACATACAGCTTCAAAAGATTCTTCACGAGATACTGAAGAGACAGCTGATGACCTTTGAATAAAGAAGATGTAACTGATGACCCACTGCAAGCCGATTCAATATTGAATAAGATTATTTAGACAGCTGGTCCTAAAGCTGGTTGAGTATTCCAAAATGATTCACATTGTTACCTTCTACGAGGCATCCAGCAATTGAGGACTTCAACCATCTTTGCTCTAAGGTAAGGATTCCTAATATAATTTGGACTTGCCATAAACATGATAATGAAATTCATGTAATCTTCCTGGAATAGAAAAATATGGGGTCTTTAAGGGCAAAGGTATTAAACTGAAAACTTTTAGGAGAGGAATAATGAAATTTACCACGAAGATTCCATCTAAGGCTTTGGGAATTCGAGAAGCGAATATAAGCAACTCAATAGCATCTTCTACAAAATGCTCAGGCATGCAAGCGAATTGCATTGGGCAAACATCTGGAAGGGGCATTTTGAAACCACCCACCAAACTTACCATCCAAACTAGCATTAAGCGGTAAAAGGTGAGGGCGGAGCGGATAAGTGGCCCGTCCTGTAGGGATCACCCAGATTATTAAGAAAGTTAATGATAAGCGCGCAACGGAACTCGAAATAATTTGGTGCTAGAGTGGCATAGGCAAACCAATAAGTGCGCAGCACAAGCACAGAATGATATTGAGAAACTGCATACTTAAATTGTGTGAGCAGATCACTAAACAGAATAATTGGCCGCGTACTAAACATGAATATCTAGATAAACATTTACCTTTAATATTTGTGCTTCATAGCAAAGCTTTTCCTGGGAATGCAATTCGATTTCTTTCTCAAGACGGGCTATTTCCAGCTTGAGTCGTGGGGAAGGTGTTTGCTCTTGCATGGCTTTCAATTTCGCAAGAGTGCTCTCACTTCTTGACATATCCTGCATATCCCCATTCGTGAAGTTAAGACAAAACAAAAAGAATTGGAGAAAACAAACTACAATAAACTTTACAGATGGACTCACATAAATTATCTCTATACCTGAACCAAATGTTTGAAGTCTGAAACTGCTTTCACTATGCCCAAGTTGAGCACCCTTGCAGTCATAAAAAAGCATTCGCATATGAAAGTGAACTTCATCTTATCATCAGCACGTGAAACTTGATTCAAGTTTCCTGATGATCCAGGAATGTCAGTGCCGTCAAAGTTTCCATTGCTATGATTCTTAACCCAGTCAGCAACATCTTCTGATGATGCATGTAAAGCTGTCAACTCCCTAATTTTATTCATGGGCAATAATTAAAGGTTGAATCTGTCAGTTTATATACCAGACTGACTCAAGCACCGTCTAATTTTCATAAAAATTGTCTCACCTTAAATCAAGACGCGGACTATAAAATACATAGTCAGGATCAATTTTGTCCCTCTTTGACAAATTTGAATCCAAGAAGGGCTCTGATAGCCGAAGCATGACTGCACTCAGATTTACAAACATGCCTGAACTTGCGCATGACATTGGATCAACCTGAATCAAAGTAAAAACTTTCAGATAGATCAAAGAGCTTCTTCTGGAAATGTATAAATGGACTTCCTCTATATATCTGATTTCACGGGTTCAGCATTCATGCAAAGAAGATGAACTACTATTATAAGAAGTCACTTAAATTACCTGCATGTGAGCTCTGGACGCATTTTTGTTGATCACCTCTGCGAGATACTGGAGAACACTCTCTCTTGTTTCCGAATTTTTAAGTAAGGTAAGAAGAACTTCAGCGAGACCATCATATAAGATATTCATAACTGTCTTAATTGTTGAGAAGCCGGAACATAGGTCCCCTGGTCTGCGTGTTGCGGCGTCTGAAAAAAATTGTTGACTTTGCAACATGCCAACCTCAACATTAGTAACACAAAAATACAACACTCCCAAGCAATTAGCTCATCATCTCATTGATAGAGTGCAACTACAGGGTAACAAAAATTTCAAATTAACTTGAAAACGTATACGCATCAAGACTCACCCCACGTCTGGTAGACTCTTGAAAGTAGGCTGATCAGGCAAAGCACTAACATGGAAAAAAGGACCCAAAATGCTAGTTATTTCAATAACCCTCCCATTCAAACACACCCCTTTAGAAATCCACCGCTGATGGTTCACAAGCGACTTCGCAGCAATCGGGAACTTTACTAAATAAATCAACGTCCTCAATGGCTGCTGAAAATTCCCCAAAGCCGACACTTTTAGCACACATCTACTCAAATCCTCATACAACCCCTTTAAAATTGGATCCAGTGTATCGAAATCAGAATCTTTCAAAAACTCATCCAAAAACCCTGGTGGCGCAGTTGGCCCACTACTCTTTCCAAACCCATCAACAGCAGTGGAAACCTCATTAAAAATCATCAACAAAAGCGGTGAAACATTCCACATAGAGCTTGAATCATCATCAGGAAACATGCCCGGATTCCCTAAATGAAACCTACAATAAGAAACAGCCAATTTCTTAGCTTCTCTAACCACACCCTCCATATCATTCTTCAAACCCTTATCCTTCATGGACTGTATCTTCCTCTCTTCTTCATGAGCCCGTCTGTAACACTCAACTAGGTAGCTAAAGGTTCGATCTTTGCAAGGAAAATAAGGCATTGAGAGGCGATCGACAAGGACACGTTCCATTAGGTCTCTGGAGAGGAGTAGTTCACGACCTACGCTGAGTAGTTCGGCTGCTGTCAACTCCAAGTATGCAATTTGGGTTGATTGGGTTGGAAAATCGGTCAGGGAAACCAAGAAGATTTTGCTTATGATAATGTCTTCCATTTCTGCCGGAGATCGATGGGGTTTCGTCGTCATAGGTTTAAGCGTCGTCATGGGTTTAGGTTTAAGCTTTCAGAAGTTGAAGGTTGATGTAACGTAATTGAGCGTGTATATATAAGTATTTTTTTAGTAATATATTGTTTAGAAATATTAAATATTTCTATAGGACGGTTTCTATGATTTAATGGATTCTTCAAAAAAAATTAATCAAAATGTATTAATTCATTTTATCTAAAATATTTTTGATATATTCAATCATAATCAAATCTACAACCATATTTATTATTTATATAACATAATCTTATCATAAATACAAATAACATAATTTTTATTTATTTTTAATAATTATATGCAAACAGGAAAGTGTTCAAAGAGATAAATATTTTACATGGAAGGACATCATCATAACCGTTGATTTCAATCCATCCGACGATTAATCCAACCATCCCCTGTTTTTTACAAATTTATTTAAAAATCAATTAAAAATCAATTTAATCTCAGCCGCTAGATTACTATAAATCAACGATTGAGATTAAGTCTCACTATCTCATTTAAATTCCAAAGTTGATTACTAATAATCTAACGGATGAGATTTAATCAGAAAAATAACCGTCAAATTCAACCGTCCATGTTTTTCGCAAATCCAACCGTCTGTTTAATTAAAAACCAACTTTAATCTCAACTGTAAGATTAATCAATTCAATGGCTGAGATTATGTCCTCCCGTCTCACATTAATTATTTGTCCTTCTTGGTCCAAACTCTGCAAACATATGATATATTTAATTAATCTCTTTAAAAATAATTATACGACATAACTTTGAAACAAATGATATATTTATTTTTAAGAATATATTTCATTTAAATTTTCATGTATTTCATATTATCTAGAACAGTTATACATTTAATTTTTTGAGTTCCATGATTTGATTGATAAAGTTCATTAAATATTGATATTTATTTTATGAAGTATATGTAACGTTCATGATTTGATTGATAAAATTCACCAATCATACTTATTTCACGAATCATACTCAAGTATGATACTATCAACCAATAAATTCAATGCAAAATTTAAAATTTAGTATTTTTAGCAAAAGTAAAAAAAGAGTCATTTGTACTAAAACTAACCAATGGAACATATAATCATTTACTGTAAAATATATGATCTCACGTTTAATCATGAAAGTTGTTGTGAAGGTTGATAGTGAAATTCATGATGACCACCTCTTCTTATACAAAACCCTAATTTGGGTCTTCGACTTCGGATAGCGATCGATGGGGTTTAAGCGTCGTCATAAGTGGTCAGATCAGTGTCGCTTTCAGAAATTGAAGGTTGATGGAATGGACTTATAGCAAATATTTGCATTTGCTAGTTGTTATAAGAAAATTGATTTGAAACTGGAGGTTGGATTGAGTGGGATAAAAACTTTTATTTTAAAATATATATGTGATATCTTAAAATATCGTATAAACTGTTTTTTAGTAATAAAAAGATGATATTTTAAAAATTACTAATTTCAAACTTCTCGTATTAGATTAAAATATTGTGCACTTGTGAGGGTTACAACACCCACAATTTTTTTATTAATTTTTAATAATAAATCCATTTAAATAATAGTATTTAAAAATAATAAATTAAACTAACTTTCATATTTAAATTGGTTTGAAGATACCAACTATCTCAATACAAGTTTGGATCTAGATACACAATGACATTTTATAAGATATGAGGACATCATTTTAATGGTTGATTTTGATTTATCTAATGGTTAATTTTGATTTATCTAACGGTTAATTTTGATTTATCGAACGGTTGATTTTGATTTGTCTAACGGTTGAGATATATTTAACTTTTATTTAAAATAGGTGATTGAATTTGCAAAATACATGAGCAGTTGAGAATGACGGTAATCAATATGAAACCGTTAGGCTAATTGAAATCAATTATTGAGATAATGTCTTTCCATTCCAAAAATATTTACTCGTCCTCCTAAATCCTGACTCATCTCAATCCTATTGTGTTAAGCCTAAATTATATTTGAATTTAATAAATTTATTTAGAATGTAAAATTGATCAAAATCAACACATAAATATTCCGCATCTAAATAATTACTCTACTCCATACCATTAAATGCAAAATTTAATAGACAATTTTATCAGTAATCGCTCAGTGAGTGTTTTCAAATACGTTTTCAATATTCTCGAATCAATAAAAGAGTGGTTGCCTCAGAAAGTCATTAAATAATATCTTAGCATTTTAGAAAGTTGTTGACAGGTATTCAAAGGATAAATTCTAAGAAAGTATTGTTACTTAATGGTGAAAAGGATCAATGATCAGAACATGATAACTTTCTCACGAAATCCCCTTCAAAGTAATATGTAGCAGCTCACTTGAGTTTATAGAGGAACATTGGTTGAAGAGTTGTTGTCTTTTGTTGCCCGATTTTTTATCTTATCTGCTGCTTGTTTTCAGCGGGTTGCTGGGCACTCTTAGCAAGATTCTTGTAGGTATGGATGGCTATCTTAGGTTGCTGGACGAGTCCTCTAAACGTCTTGTAAGGCTGAACTCCAGAAATGGGGAGCTCCTTTTGAGCTCAGTTGTCTTGGTAGAGGCTGAATCTTGTGTGCGCTATCTTTCGTGCTCTTGTTTCGTTTTTTGTTGATGAAATGACCTTATTGGGAATGTTTTTGACAATTTATGATGGTCAGCGTGCGAGGACGCATTAGGTACGCCCCCTAAAGAACGACCTTGAGTGATCCTCTTGTGAGTTTGAGTAGCAACGCTTCGACTTTCTTTAGTTGATGTACACGCTTGACTCCTCTAAATTGTGTTCTAAGGGTCGCATCCTCTCTTGGTTGATGGTAGGTAAAGAATCCTCTTACATGCACTAGAGGGAAGAATGGGTACTTTCCACGACTATGATCCTTTAGAGCGGACATTTTACTCTTAGAGTGACATCAAAAGGGTCAGTATTTGGAACGACAAGAAAAATTGGGAGTACCCGATCTTTTCCTTCCTTGGTGTCCTTCATCTCCGATTTGCAACACTCTTCTTCAGTGGCTGAATTGTTTCATCAAACACTTCTTGCTGTTCACGGGCAGCGGCTTGTGCTCTTATGCCTTTTAAGTAAGGAACTCGAGAGCCTTGGCTTGGACAGAGGCAGTAGCTCCTAAGTCCTCGAGATCCTTGGCTCGGACATGGGCATTATCTTGATTTGATGCAAGAATTAGGCATGCCCTCAACTCGGCAAAGATTGACTTCATATTGTTGCAAATTATACGCATGTCACGGAGTAACGAGATGGCTCATTGACCCACTCGAGCCTTCCGAAAACAAAATTGCTTTGCATACTGACAAACGTATTTTAACCCTCTATATTTATCTGATTTGTTTCAGGGGTTAAGTAGTAGTCAATCTAAAATTCTTGAAGTTAGCAAATAATAAAGCTAAAAAGACTTTCTAATAGAAGAAGTATTTCGAAATCATTCTTTATCCATTTGTATCACTCTATTCATGCAATGAAATCGTAATGTAAATATGTCATATGATATATGAGAATAAACCATGTGTGCTTTTGGGTAAGCCGACATCCTCGGATCATCACTCAAGCTACACATCTAATACTAAGAGTCCCCCTCCATCGAGGCAAAGCTCGAATATTTCTAATCACTAACACCCCACCATCACAGGCAATGTCGATAACCAAAAATACATTAAGCACTAGTCCTTCAAATAAATTTAACTCCCCCACTACGTGTATGTCACCGCTCACGATTATCGATGTTACAAATAACATTCACCTATGTACTTATCATTCATAACTACCGTAGTTAGTGTCAATCCTACATAAATATGATTAATCATCTCAAACCATTGCTAGTGTTAGTTTCTAATCTTTACAATTCGTGAAATTAGGCATCCATTTAATGTTAACTAATTAACATGAACATATGAATAAGAAATTGCAGAATTGAATAGAATCATATAACAAAATAGTAATTCATTCATCGCATGAAATTGAGTTGGATACACATGAAATCCGTATAATTCCGGAACAAACCGACTACTCACTACTCATGGCAATACAATACCACATGAAATAAGTAGAAAGGAAGTAAAGAACGAAGGAACTGTCGAGAATGGTCGTTCGCCTCTCTTCTTTTCCTCCTCTGCCGTCTTCTCCTCTTAGTCGTCTACTCTCCAAAATCAGCTTCCCTGCCTCCTTCTCTCCAAAATCAGCCTCCTTGCCTCCTCTCCTTTTCTAACCTAGCAAAAAACAAATTTTTCTTTATATATTTTTTGGGCTTCCATTGAGAATTGGACCAATTTGCATGCTTCAGTCGTGAGGCCGTGGGTTTGCCAAGCTAAACCCCAGCTTCGTTGATAAGACCCAAGATCGCTGACGAAGCATGCACGACACACAAAATCCCCTTTCTCTGTTCATTGCTTGTTTCGGTATAGAACCATGGGTTTGCTGTCAAAGCATATGTTGTCCTGAGACCACCATAATTTTGCTGAAACGGTTCTTCAATTAGGAACTCATGACTTCGTTGTGGAAGCGGCGATCTCTTGAGTGACATCATGGGTTTAAAGAGGAAACTTTTCCTAATTTTGTTGCATGTTCATATAATTCAACGTCAACTTCATATTATGCTAAATTGAACTTGAAACATCATGCAAAGTAGTCAAATGTCGATTAACGTCGAGAAATCAAATCAAATTCATAAGTAATGACGTAAATTATAAGACGTAAATTCGACTTATCACAACCAATTTGATACATATTTAAAGGATAAACACAGTAGAAGCTTTGTTATTGAATAATGAAAGGAATCAATGGCCAAAACAAGATAACTTTTCCATGAAATCCCCTTTAAAAGGGAAGATACTCTACATGAACTAAGGGAGAACTCGATAAAACTACTTATACTAGAATAGATCTACACTACTCGATACTTGGCATGAAGATCTGAGACAAAAGGCTACGACTTCAAAGCTTGTTTTTTTATATTTTGATCGTGAGGACGACTGTGAATGAGTTATTTTTATACGGTTGGTCGTGACTTTCCTAACAACTCTTTGCATTGAAGGTTTTAATAATTCTTGTGCATTTAATGCTTGGTTAAGTCTCTTTTATCCTTCTACATTGCCTCCCTTGGACCACTCTCATCAACTTTGATGTCAAGGGATCCTAGACACATCTTAAATGAGTCTTGACAATAATTTGTAGTAGGTAATGAGTTCATTGGAGGCCGACATTGATAGAAGAATTGTTATATTTTACTGTCCGATTTTTTGTCTTTTTGCTGCTTGTTTTTAACGAGTTGCAGGGCACTCTTAGTTGGGTTCTTGTAGGTATGGATGACTTCCTTAGATTGCTGGATGAGTTATCCTTTATAAGGTTGCTGAACTTCAGAAATGAACAACTCCTTTTGAACTCGGTTGTTTCGTTAGTGGCTAACTTTTGTGTGCGCTAACTTTTGTGCTTTTGATCCGCATTTTATTGATAAAAATTAAAAATGACCTTATTAAGAGTGTCTTTGGTCAATTTATGAAGGTCGGCTTCCGAGCAACAATTGTGCTTTATGACATTTCTCTTTGTAGCACCTAGAGTGTTGCATCAAATTTTTTTTAATGAAACTATACAACTTGGCTGGATTCATACACAGTGATGATGAAAATTGAAAGGGTCTCTTCTTTACTGCGTTTTTGATGAGCATTGTACTGCTGCACCTGTATTCTTTCTTCTGCCATTCGATCTCTAAATATTTTCGTTTTGTTTTCTGAAAGTGACTCGCAAAATTAACAGACTACTGCAAATGGTGAACTTGCACATTCCCTTCCCCCTAGTAAATTACGAAAACAAGTAAATGATCACAGAGCTACACAATAAGGCAAACTTTGAATCTACTAATTTTTATATACTATTTAATAGGAGTAATTGCAGTAAACCACCATTATAATATGGTGTTTTGCAGTAAACCATCATTATAAAAAAAATTCGAAACGAGTCTATTATAACATCGCGGTCAACAAAAATCACCAATTTAACTGTTTCGTTAGAGATTGTAAAACACGCGCCATACGACGCGTGGTATATAACTTTAATTCAGACAATTTCAAAAAATCAACATTATAATGTCTTGTTTTGCAGAAAACAACCATTATAATGTCTGTTTTGCAAAAAAACCACCATTTTAAAAAATAATCACAAATGACTGTGACTATGATTGTGGCTATCTTTGATTAGTAAAGCAGTACACGTTTATTAATTTATAATCCATACTAGACACGAAACCTAATGGAAGCATATTTACAGTTGCGGATGTGGTGAGAAGCTGTTATATTTTAGCTCAGAGTCGATCTTTAAGATCAATATAGAAAAAACAATTAGAGTTTAAAAGTAGTGATATAATAAATCATATTTCGTAAGATAAAATGAGAAAGTTATTTATATTTAACTTCCATCAAGTTTAAAAGAATTGAACCGTGCAGTCGATAATCATTAAACATTGATGATAAACTCTCAAACAAGAGTTTCTTTTTGTATTTCTTACATTATTTTCTTCATTGACTTCCATCGAGATTAAATTGAAGCACTATGTAGCTAGTAGATACTTATCAACGAGTAAAATTATCATATGAGCCTCTGATCTAGCATGAACAGTGCAAATGATAGTATTCTGATAATAAGTTATTAAAATGGTTGTTTTTTGTAAAACTGAGAATATAATAGTGGTTTTCGGTAATTAATTTCAATATAAAATAATATTTTATTGTCACGTGTACACGCACTTAACGGAAGTTTTAACGGAATAGTGTCATTGGTGGTTTTCTGTTAACGGCGATGTTATAATATACTCGTTTCGAAAAAAAAATTATAATAGTGGTTTACTGCAAAACACCATATTATAATGGTGGTTTACTGCAAAACACCATATTATAATGATGGTTTACTGCAATTACCCCTATTTAATATACATTGTTTACATTATGTAGCAAGGAATGGTCAAATGCAAGGCAAATTCTGAACTCCACGATTCAAAGTCTTAACACAACTTATAACATTGCATTGGTCAAAGACATCGTTTTGAACCGAACCCAAAAAAACTTGACATTTCACAATTTTAGGCTTGTACAAGAGCATGCCAACTTAACTGACCTGAAAGGCCATACCATATCAGGACCAACATAACCTTGTCAACCTCCCACTTCACTGAAGTCTAATCCAGATATTGTCATTCTTCCAATATTAACTGCAAAAAGCAAAGCTCCAAGTCAATCAATGCACTGATACAACTTAGATTTATAAGCACAATATATAGGACAATTTTGAGTAAACTAAGGACACAACGACGTCATTCAGTGGGCAAACAACTTCAAGAAACTCGGGTAAATTCACTCAACTATCCTAAATAAAGTTCACAGACCACGACAAAAGTAACTACAACAGTTAGCAACTTAGCATTGCCATTAGTATTAAATTACTGTTGCTTAGTTACATAAAGAGAGATTCCAAAATAGATCAAATCACGTACCAATGGCGTTTAACCCAGCCAACTTGGGCATAAACTGCATAATATGGTCTTCAGCCGTTTTCTCGGCTTTTAATGTCTCACAAGCAAAATTTATCAAGATCTTTCTTTTTCGGTGCTTTTGTTCAACCATGCCAACCACATCGTTCTCCCAACTGAAACAAGATACAAAAAACTGGAAATATGCACACGGAAAAGTATGCTATTCTGCCAAATGCCTACAAACATCCATCTGGTGGGATATGAAGATTGAAGATGGCTTCTAAACATGCTATGTGATCTAACACACTGACTCGAATATTATTGAAAAAGGGCCGCGAAGTTGCCTGTAAAAGGATGCCATACCCATGAGCATGATCAATATTAGAGAGGCGTGCTGCATCATGCCCCTTGCACTCCACTACCACGTCGTGTTCTTTACCGCTCTGGTTTATAATTAATCAAATTGCAAGTAACATGTGACAATAAATAATTTAAATTAGACAGACAGAAATATACTACAGGTCAAAAAATAATAACCAATGGAACTGGAAACCTACATTGAAATCCACGATTGAAAGCTTGATCAAACGGTAATCCTCACCCCTGCTACACTCTCTTTCACAAGCTAATTCTATGAAAATCAAAAGTAACTACGTCAAAATAAAATTATCAACATTACTTTCTAAGAAAAACAATATCACATTTTCCTTTTACGCACACATGCCTCGCTACAACTTCAACATTTGCACACAAACACGACGGTACCTCCTTACACACACAAAGAACTATAAGTCTATAACTGATAAGCACTAATAAAACAACTCACTAAAACAGGTTGAAATGACATCGTGCTCCGGATCCACAACTTAACAAACAAGCTAAGATAAACAAGCTACGGATAGAAATTAAAGAAAATGGGGTTAATACATACCAACTCCGTGAAGACCATAACATGTGGATTTGGGAAGATGAATGAAATGGCCAGACAATGATCCACATGGAAGCAATGCAATTGACGCTAGTCCCTCCATCACCACCAACTCCTCCAGCTCCTTCGAATCAGTTTCATACTCCCCATTAACACATGCTTCTTCATCTTCACCTTCCATTCCAACAATCGATTGTCACTCCTCACAAACCGAAAACACGCAGTTCACTCAAACCCTAGAAATTGCGAATCACATAAACCCTAGAAGGCTAGAAATTTCGATTCACTCTTCGTTCGTATGCCGAACGCCGATCAAAACGACGCGTTCGTTGCAATAGTTGATGAAACGACGTAGTAGCATCAGATGATGATGTTTTATTACTGTTTCTGAGAAATGGAATAACACGGATCATAGAAAATAACATTTCTGTGCAGGCCTTACATTTTTCATTCTCTCCATTTGGAGGGAAACAGCAATTCGCAAGGTACATTGACCATTTAATAACGTTGTTTTTTAGTTCTCTGCCGGATCGAAAACCAAGGCCTAACTCTTCCAGCTGATCTTTAATAGTATATGTTCCTTAGTCAACAGAAAATGAATGACAACTGCTTCAGGTGTTTGCCTGTGGCCATTGGAAAAGTTCAAAACGGTTTCCAGTTGTTAATTTTTAACGTCTACTTGCTACTCGTTTTATACCGTTGTCGTACGTGTTTGTCTTTACGTTGTCCGTCTTCGTACCTTAACTATAAAAGGAGCATGCTGGACTTGATTCATTACAAACACTCGATATTCAAATTTCATTCTTGATTCCATTTGCTATATAACCTCTAAATTTTCTACATATTGCTAAATGTGGCAGCTTCGTACGTTGGTACTTGGTAGTGTTGCTGCTTCTTGCAGCTTTTTCTCTAGCTCTAGCATCTGATCACAGCCCCCTTCAGGATTTCTGTGTTGCTGACTCCAAGAATGCTGAAGGTGATTTTCTGCAACTGTTAATTATTATATCAGTTCTTAACCTTCTGAATGTGCAAACTTGATTCATATTTTTCTTGTGTAGTGCTGGTGAATGGTCTGGCTTGCAAGGATCCAAATACCGTCCAAGCCAGCGATTTCCTCTTCAGAGGATTGCATCTAGCTGGCAACACATCAAATGCATTTGGGTCCAAAGTCACTCCAGTAACAGTAACCCAACTCGCAGGAGTAAACACACTCGGCATCTCCCTAGCCAGAATTGACTATGCACCATCAGGCATCAACCCACCTCATATCCACCCACGTGCCTCAGAAATCTTGAATGTCATAGAAGGCACCATTGCAGTTGGCTTCGTGACATCGAATCCTCTAAACACTCACATTGAAACCGTGTTAAACAAGGGAGACGTGTTTGTGTTCCCAGTAGGTCTTGTTCATTATCAGAGAAATATAGGGAGTGGTTATGCTGTGGCCATTGCTGCTCTTAGCAGCCAGAACCCGGGAGTTATCACCATTGCTAATGCAGTATTTGGCGCTAAGCCTGATATTTCCACTGATTTGCTCGTCAAGGCTTTTCAACTAGACAAGAATGCCGTGAAGTACCTTCAGGGTGCTTTCTAAGAAAAGGACTTAAAATTCTTACTATGGGATTTGTGTGTGATTTAAATGTGTACTATGGGTGTTTCTACTATTCCATTGTAATCTAGTGAAAATTTGACTTCCATCTCTTTGCAGGTAAATATAAGCCTACGAAAAAATATTGCCGATTTGGGTGAAGATTCTCATTGCTTCTCCTGAACTGTAGTTTCTTGTTTTTTACAATATCTTAATCCATTGTTTTCTTGAGTTTTATTATATCGAGTTGGGTTCTAAAGACACATACAAATTTTATAAGACATAAAGACGTAATTTCGGTCGTTGATTTTGATTAATTCGACAGTTGAGATTAAAGTTGGTTTTTAATTAATTAAGTGGTTGGATTTGCAAAAAACACGGGGATTGGTGATTGACGGTTACCAATATCAACCGTTGGATTGATAAAAATCAACGGTTGAGATGATGTCCTTCCGTCTTACTAAAAGATGTATGTCCTCGTAGAACCTTTCACTTATTATATCATTAAACATTTTTTGTGTAAAAGAAAGTAATTCGCATATAAAACTCAGTTTGTATATAAAACCGTTCAGTTTTTTGCTTAAAAAAGAATATATTTAATTTTTTTTCAAATATATTTTGATCGGGTCGGATATGGACGGGTTTGGGCTAACTATTTATTTACCGGGTCGGGTTCGGATTCAAAATGACTACCAGAAAAATAATCGGATCGGATATAGATATAGCCAAACTCGTCCATACCTGACCCATGCACACCCCTACCCTTATGGCCTTAAGTACCTTTAGCTTAAATATTCTTACAAATAGTTGAACTTTAATAAACATTATTTCTGTTGGTTTTATAAAATTAAAGATGTGAAGTGGGTAACTGTGGAGGGTATTTTTGGAATAGATTTGTGGCTTCACTTTTAATTGTTGATTGCTACTCTTGCGTTTTAAATATATGAAGATATTTCTGCTTGTTTTAATTACCGATTTATTTGTAGATAAATAATAATATGCATTTAGTTTTCGAGTGTTGAGTTCCAGAAGAACATTATATTTTTGTTAGACATAGAGAATTAATTTCAACCGTAGGTTTAATTTAGATTTATTTAACGGTTGAGATTAAATTTATATTGAATTAGCAAACAACACGGGGTGGTTAGTGAGTGACGGTTATTAATATTAACCGTTAGATTGATACAAATCAACGGTTGAGATAATGTCTTTATGTCTCACATAAATTTATTGGTCCTGAGTAAGGATCAGATGAAAAACACTTTTTAATTATAAAATACAAACATATCTCAATCGTTAAATAACCAGATCGAACGACTATTAATTTGGGGGGTCGAAATATAATTAAATGAAACACTAAATATGAGATTTTGATTTCAAAAACTCAGGAAGGGTAGTCCAAAAAACCCAAGAATCAGGCGGTTGAAATTGCTAAAATTCATACAAATAGTTAATATAATTAAGTATTTCGAACTAATTGAAAAAATAATTGGGTTAATTACGGGAAAACACCCTTATAATATGAGTGTTTTTCCAGTAACACCCATACCTTTTTTTCCCAACAAAACACCCATTTGTTTTCAATTTTTTCAATGTCACTCATTGTACTATTTCGGTACTATTCCATTAAATATATTGATAAAATAATTTATAATAATTATTAAATTCAGAAAAATAAGAAAAAACATAAAAAATCAAAAAATATTATAGAAAATATTAAAATCAGAAAACTTTAATGTACAATTATATTTCGTATTTTCATATTTTTGACGACGTGTACATAACAAACTATAAATGTGAAAAATCCAAATTAAGAGAAAATAAAAATACCTAAAAAAACATAACAAACTTATGCTAAAATCCTAATCATCAGAAAATTTCTGCACATTCAGTTTATATTTTCACCTGTATATATGTTGATAGTTCGTTATGTACAATTAACTCATGAAAAGTTCTATTTTTTTAAATGGTTTTCTTTTTCAACACTTCAAATTTCTTAAAATTTTTAAATAAAAGATCTTGATTTTTTAGTTTTTACAAAATCTTGATTAATTTTCTGAATTTTTTAAAAATAAAATTTCAACTTATATGATTTTTAAAAAAAATATTTTTATGCATTTTTATTTTTATTATTAATTTTTTATAATTTTTGATTTTTTTTGCGTGAAAGCAAATTTTCATATGGTGCTGTCAAAAGTATTATTAAAATATATTTTTTAGATTTTTTTATTTTGCAAAAAACAAAATTTTAAAAAGGCTTTAATATATTTTAAAAAAAAAATTCTGATTTTTATATTTTTTAATAATTTTTTTGTGTTTTTTCTTATTTTTCTTATTTTTCTGAATTTTATAATTATTATATAATATTTTATTAATATATTTAATGGAATAGTATCGAAATAGTACAATGGGTGTGACATTGAAAAAATTAAAAACAAATGAGTGTTTTGTTTTTAAAAAAAAGATATGGGTGTTATTGGAAAAACACCCCTATTATAGGGGTGTTTTTTTCTCGTAATTAACCCAAAATAATTTCTAACTATAAAGTTCTAAATAGAAATAAAAGACGTGACACTCAGACTTAGCAAATAAGTATTTTCCAATTGGAAGAGTATAGGAATAATGAATAAGTTTTGGAAGTTGAAGAATGATGTGTAGATAAATATATAATTGTGAAATACGATCTCGATCTTTGTTTATTAATAATCCAACAGATGTTATTTATAATATAAATAAAACCAAACTGTTGAACTCAACCACTAGGATTTTATGCAAATCTAACCGCCTATATTAATATAAACTAATTTTAATCTCAACTGTAAGATTATTAAAATCAACGATTAAAATTAAGTTTTTGCGTCTCACAAAAACTTAACGTCTCTCTTGAATTCAAACCCAACATATGTTAGGAAATGGTTTAAGAAGTACAACACATATTTTGTAAGACGGAAGGATATCATTTCGATTTTTAATTTATATCAATCCAACGGTTATTTTTAATAACTGTCAATCTCTAATCGTCACGTCGGTTTACTAAAACCCTAAATTTAAAATTATTGAATCCTTAATAAACGACGTAATTTAGGCCTATACTAAATTAGTTTAGTACAAAGAGCAGCGGCCTAGCGATAATCTATTCAGTCTCTGTTTGTAGACATCGGTGGTTCAAATTCTCCTGATACCATCTCCACCTTGTATCTGTGGTCTGTTTATTTTCTACTCCCTCCGTCCCATTTTGAGTAGGGATGCACAAAACTCAGACCAGACCGGAAAACCGGACCGGACCGGACCGAAATTTCGGTTTTCGGTCCGGACCGAACCGAATCGGTTCGGTCCTCGGTCCTAAAATTTTCATTTTTCGGTTTTCGGTCCGGTCCGGTCCGGTTCGGTCCCAACAAATATTCGGTCCGGACCGAGGACCGAATTGTTTGAATGATGTTGGTAGTTGAAAATTTTCCAAATTTGCCCCCTTTCAAAGATTTTGTTCCCCATTTACCCCACTTCAAAGATTAATTCCTCATTTACCCCACTTCAAAAGATTAATTCCTCATTTACCCCAATTCAAAAGATTAATTCCTCATTTACCCTTGAATACTAATTGAAAATTGAAAATAATAAAATTAAAATTTTGAATACTAAAATTTGAAAATTAAAATATTAAAATAATCAATTTATCATATTAATTTTGACACCCATAAAAATATTAATTTTGACTATTTTACCATTTCATTAAAAATTTCAAAAATAAATATATTTTTTATACTTTTAAATTAAAAACATAATGAATTATTTGAAAGAGTAAATATTTTATTTTATCAATGATATTCCTTCAAAGTTATAAATTTACAGTCTTGTTTATATAAAAAATAAATGTAAAATAATTTTAATAAATATCATTGATAAAATAAAACTATTTTTTCTTTCAAATAGTTCAGTATGTTTTTAATTTAAAAGCATAAAAATATATTTATTTTTGAAATTTTTAATGAAATGGTAAAATAGTCAAAATTAATATGATAAATTGATTATTTTAATATTTTAATTTTCAAATTTTAGTATTCAAGGTTAAATGAGGAATTGGGGTTAAATGAGAAATTAATCTTTTGAAGTGGGGTAAATGAGGAATTAATCTTTGAAGTGGGGTAAATGGGGAACAAAATCTTTGAAAGGGGGCAAATTTGGAAATTATTCTTGGTAGTTTGGGTCTTGTCCTCTCATACTCTCAGTCTCATAGTATTGAAACCGAATGATGTTGGTAGTTTGGGTTATTGTTGAAGTTTGATTAGAATTGGATATGTTTTTTGGCCATATAAAATTGAATTTCAACAGGGATTTAATGGATGAATCGGTAAATTGAAAATGGATGTGACGTGTGAAGTTTGTCAAAATTTCAACAGGGATTATTCGGTCTTAGACCGGACCGGACCGAATTTGGACCGGACCGAATCGGTTCGGTCCGGTTCGGTCTTCGGTCCTTTTTCTATAAATAATTCGGTCGGGAGGACCGGACCGGACCGAATATTTCGGTCCGGTTCGGTCCGGTCCAGACCGAATGTGCATCCCTAATTTTGAGTGTCCCATTTGAGAACTTTCACAGTTTTTTAAAAAATTGAAAAATATGAGATAAAAAGTAAGAAAGAGAATGAGTGGGATAAAAAGTATGAAAGAGAGTGTAAATATAGAGGTAAAAAAGTTTCTATTTTAGGAAATGAAAATATTATTTTGAGACATTCAAAAAGAAAATGAGACAGTTATAATGGGACGGAGAGTACAACAAAATAATATGTCACTTTTAAAGTGACATAATTCAACGAATAGATGTTTTGTTTTCCACAGTCCAGTCATCCCAGCATCAATCTCAGTCAGACCTTCCTTTGACCAACCACAACTCCCCTCTCTCGCTCGTCAAAATCTCCAAGACACGACCTCATACTCCAAAATCAAATTTCGAAAAATCCCCAAATCCTTCGTTTCTCCCTTTTCATCCACTTCCCATTTCTGCTCATATCAACTCATCATATAAAAACCCACTCGTTCCTCCCAAACCCTAGAAATCACCAAACCTACGCCTCCAATCTTCTCCTGCACGCTATCCGTTGACATCGACTTCGTCTGCTCTCTTGATTCGTTTTCGCAGTGGAGGTCGGCGAAATGAGCGATGTCGACAACAAATCCGGCGTCGGCGGTGGATTTCCTTTTCCTTCTGCTTCGAATTCGAATTTTCGTGGAATCAGTCTTTCCAATACTGTGCATACTGAGATTGCGCCGTCGTTGCCACTTCCGTCGCTGCCGATCTTCTGTGGAGCGTCTGATCGGGAGCTGCGACTGTTTGATGATGAGCCGAGGTCGTTGAATAGGAGGGATATACTTTCTCAGGCTAGCTCTATTGCTGATATGCTTAGCAGCACTGACGTTTCATACTTGTAAGTCTTCCATCTTCATTTTTTGCTTATTTAAAAAGTCTGTATACTTAGGATTTGTTTAGGTGCTAGGCTCCTGCTTCTGGAGTTTGAACTTCTGGAGTTTGAACTACTTGGAGTTGGTTTCTCATGTTTTCTTGAGTGATTTATTTATTGAGTAGCGCATGTGACTTTAGCATTTTCCGTGGCACATTGCCTCACTAGTAACATTTAATTTTCTCTCTAGGAAATTTCAGAGAAAATTGGCTACTGTTTGCGAAGTAGCTGTTATATGGTAATCTATGAGAATAGGAATGTTGTCATATATTTCTACCTTCATCATGACAATTTCACTTAAATATCTGATCAACATAAAATATGTTAACAACGGGAGGATGATTTAGTTACCACTATTTTGTGTATAGCTGTGTACTCATGCTAGAATCTTGCTGAAAGAACCATAATTAGACGTGTGCGGTCAAAATATGATATATGATTCTCGTTATTTTATTAATCTGCTGGTTGACCCTTATTTAGTTAGGGGAATGGATGTTAAATTTGTTATCTCATGTGCAGTATTGCGTTACAGTTAAATAACTTAATTTTCTCTGTTAAGTGTTCTCTGTTGTCTCACAAACACTCCAAATAATTTTCACGAAGACAAAAAATAAATTATTTCTATATATAGGGTTACTAAAAATGATTATATATGAATTATGAATTATTATTGTCTATGTATTTAGAGATACTTAGTGATTATAGAAATACATGGATTATGCTCCATAAACCATTTATAAGAACAAACTGTGACCTTCAATTATAAGTAAGAGCATTATTACGATGCTTTGTAACTCGTCGTATGATTGGCAAATGAGTATTTCCTTTTATACTAATGTCTGTAAACTCAAATATCAGATATGGATTAACTCATAACTCTTGAAGTTCAACAAGTATGGCTCTAAATATAAGAACCCTTTATATTTGATTTTTACGGAGTCAATTTCAGGGCGACTATTCCACATAACGGTTAAGAAGAGTGATTAGGATGCAAATACTCAACAAATGAGCTGAACTAGTATAATGTTACTATGTTATTTAAATACTATACCTGTTTGCTTAGTGGTCATATGCTGTGTTTATTCTCCTTCAAATTTGGAAATAGATTGTGCTTTTCTTTTGAGATCAAGATTGGAACTGATTTGGAGTATTGAACAATAATGACGAATGTTAAATAGTAACAAAATCACTAATGTCTTGTTAAGACAACATAAATCCTGGAGAATCATACTTTAAAGTAAACAAAGTTTCTGGTATATAATACAAGACGATGACTAACAAATGAGGTTATAGTTCTACTTGAAACATCCTTTGATCATGTGGTTTGCAGTTCTGGTTTGCATCTAAATGATTCTGTATGTTTAACACGTTCGTTTGAAACACTATTTTGATGTGGCTCTTCAAGATTGTAATAAGTTGCTACTTGCTAGTAAGTTTTGCGTGTTAGGAGTGTGATACTGGAAAAATGAATTGGCAATGCTTTGGTAATGGCGCCACAATTTGACATATTATTGACGCTATACAGGAAGCTCAGAGATGATCATTCTCCTCAACAGTATGGTAACTCTCCACTATTAGATCTTCATGAAAGAGTTCTCCAGTGCAATTCCAAAGCGCTTGACATTACTTTACCAGGTGAAAAATGCTTACTGAAGTTCATATGCAGCTGCAATTGATCTGTAGTCAGCTAGTATGAATTACATATTAACTTTCAGTATTAATTCTACACCATGCAATTAAGAGTCAAAAGTAACATAGAAGTCACTTGAACATGCTTGAGTTAGACAAGTTGTCATGTTGGTTCATATTTTTCTTTTTAAGGTGTATGCTTAATGCCCAGATTATGATAGAGTTATTATTTAACCCTTGAGCTAATTTAGACCCAATTTTGTAGCGAGTCATCACTATGTGGATTGGGTACCTCAGTAGCTCTTTCAAAATGTCTCTAATTGCTCTTGGTGCAAATGCATAGGTGCATGTTTATATTTAACTTGCTGGTAGACTGCATTACTGTGATACATGAACAGCGGGTAAAGATTCAAATATGCGAGCGAGTACTTTGTCTATTAATTAGTTGAACCTAAGTGATTCCTAGGCATCATATCTGAAAAGAGGATTACTTTGTTATCCTCTGCAAGTATATACTCTATGCTGAACTATATGTGAGGATTTAAAGTGTTTTACCCTCAGTTGGTATAATTTGCTATTTACACTGATGAGTGTATGCTCAAGGAAGAAGCTTATATTCCTCTGCCGAATCTGATTGCTAAGAATTAGTATTAGTGAGTGTTCATTGCTTACTGCTAAAATCCAAATTTTATGATGCATGATTTTCTAGTGGTAAATAAACTCTTGATTACTAGCATTTTGCTGTATAAAGTTGTAGTTAATTGTCTTTGACTTGCCCTAATTATTCCAAGAACTTGTTGGGTTTGGCCTAATTAATATAAGGTCATCTAGAAGAGAAAGTCATTTCCCGACTACCTGAAAAGAAACCTGTTGAGGACGTCAATCTTTCGTTCGGAATATATCAGAATGATCAGAAGGCAATGGCAAATCATAAGTTCAGTGCAACAAATGTATGTACAACCTTTATAAGTAAATTGGAATGAACCCTGTCTTATTTTCCCTGAATATCTTGTGGTATATTACAGGAAGCACATGCAAAAACGGCAGCTAAGCCAAAAATCAAGAGGAAACATGGCGAAAGCAAAACATCATCTAAAGTCATTGATCATGTGGAGCTTCAAGGTTCAGTTATTTTACTTGTCTTTGATTATTATGATAGCTATTAACTCATTAAAAAATTTGTGCAGATGCAACCATAAGTACATTTTGTGAAGTGTTGGAGGATTTCTTTCGAAGAACAGAAGTTGAAAATGATGACCATGATGAAGCTGAATGGTTATCAGTGCCGATTAGTGATCTAGGAATGATCGTAAACGAAATAATATCCATTCGTTCAAAAAAAATCATCCATTTGGTACCCGTGGATACTCTGGTAAGACTTTTAAGAGTGCTGGACCATCAAATTCATGGAGCTGAAGGGATATCAGTTGATGACTCTGAACTCGTGAGTAGTTTAATTCTAATTAGCAAACACTATTTTCCTCTTTCATTACAAATTTAGGGATTTTTTGAAGATTAAGTCCGAACATTTTATGTCTACTCAGCAGAAACCATGTTGAGAAAACAAAAATGAGAAGATAAGTTTGACTTTATTGCTTTAACTGAAAATATGATTTCTTTCTCAACACCTTGTTGCTCTTGCGACAAGCTGTTTTCATTCACAAATTGTTGATCCCTAATGCGTTTTTATTTCCTATTGTTGTTCCTTTTCAGTCTGATTCAGATCTTTCACTGGTCCTTTCCGCTTTGGAGTCAATTCATGCATCTGTTTTGATAATGTCAAGCAGCAACATGCCAAAGCAGCTCTACAAAGAAGAAGTATTAGTTTATTTTCGTTTTCGATATGCTTTCGTCTCTCCTATGACTCCTAATCTTTGATGGTGTATTAGATATCACGATTTTTTATTTTTCTCTGGTGTTAGATCATTGAAAGAATCCTGGATTTCACTCGCCGCCAGATTATGGACATAATGTGTTTATATGATCCATCATACCGGGCAATGCATAAACCAACTGTGGATGAGTTTCCAGATGGTATAAACCCTTTAAAACTAATTAAATTCATAATATTAGAAAAAACTAAATATAGGATTCTCAGCTTTATTAAAATACAGAATATATCTATATTAAGCTAAACAACTAAGGAATCCGAATTCTGGTTACAGGTGACGGATATGAAGAGTATGACGCTGATTACGGCTCTGCAAGCAAGCGGCGTAAAAGTTCAAAGACCACTAAACTTAAAAAATCAGCGAATAACAGGTATTTCACCTTTAGCTTTCCTTTTTATATTGGCGGGCTTCGGTTTATTTTTGGATACCAATGTATTTTTCAATATTCAGGGTCTCTGCTGCGGCTAATGTGATCTTGCAGAGATTGTGCACTATCCTTGGCTTCTTCAAGGATTTATTTTTAGTTGAACGTCTGTCTGATAGTTGCATCTTACAACTGTTGAAGACATGTTTCACAACCTTCTTGGTGGAAAATATACAACTTTTACAGTTGAAAGCCATAAGCATGATAAGTGGGGTACTAAACTATGCTGTATCTTTTCTCTCATTATCACTAATGATCCTCAACTTAAACAGATTTTCTGGGCATTTTTTCAACTGTGAATGCAGATATTTTGCTCATATGCACAGCATCAGACTTTTGTGATAGATGAAGTACTTCAAGTTTTATGGAAACTACCCGTTTCAAAACGAGCATTGAGAGCTTATCTCCTGCCTGATGAAGAGCAGCGACAAATTCAGATGATTACAGCCTTGTTAGTTCAGTTGGTTCATTGTAGTGCCAACCCACCAGAATGTCTAAGACAAGTGCCTACTGGAAATCGTAAAGATATGGCTATTGATGCTTTTTACCTTACAAAATGTCACGAAACTGTAACAGGCGTATGTGTTTCATTTTGGAGTCGAGTTCTGCAGCGTATAACTAGTGTAAAGGCTCAGGAGGCATCTGAACTTAAGGCTACTGTTGAAAATCTCGTCACTGATCTTTTGGTTATATTAAACCTGCCTGAATATCCTGCAGCTGCACCCCTTCTGGAGGTAATTATATTTTTGCTGTACATCATTCTTTTTTGTTAAGTGACATTAATTTGTAATATTAGAAGCTGAATGGATCACAGGTTCTCTGTGTGTTGCTTCTTCAAAATGCCGGCCTGAAATCTAAAGACGTCTCTGCACGCTCTATGGCAATTGATCTTCTAGGACCTATTGCTGCCAGGTTAAAGAATGATGCAGTGGTTTACCAAAAGGACCAGTCATGGATAAAACAAGAGTTAGCTGAGGGGGGACATCCAGACCACATGTACTTGAAGGATGCATGTTCAGCTTGCGCTATTGGAAGGACTGATCACTTGTTACTTGATTGCCAAAGCTGTCCTAGATTATTTCATCCAGATTGCATTGGGGTTAAAGAATATGATATCGCTAACAGTGGATGGGACTGTCCAGTTTGTGTCAGCAGAAAGCAACTTCTCACTTTACAATCCTACTGCAAATCTAAATCTAAGGATGACGGTGTTGTTGAGTTCGAATCCACTAATGGATCTACCACTCCCACTTTAATCACACAAACTGAAGTTATTCAACAAGTGCTGATGGACTATCTACAAGATGCAGGATTGTCAGAAGATATGCACATATTTCCCCGATGGTTAATGCCTATTTAATTATTTTTAACAAAAAATTTGACGTTTTAACTTGTTCTTTTTCTGCGTGTTTTATTGGCATTTTATGTGATTATTGTGATATTTCTTGCAAGTAGGTTCCATCTCTGCATGTGGTACAAAGACGATCCCAAATCCGTTCAGAATTATGATTTTTATCTTGCAAGATTGAGATCAAAAACGATTGTCCGCCATTCATGGAGTATTCCCCCATGGTCAAGGGACACAGCGAAAAAAGTGACATTAGCTTTGGGGCAGCATAGTTCATTTTCCCGCGGGCTAGATAAAATTTTATACATGCTATTGGTGAGTAATGTTTGTTGATTTCTCCTCGTTAGCAGTATTGTATCTTGTCTCACATTAATTGCAATTCCAGGCAAGTTTGCGGGAGAATTCTCCAGTCATTAGAGCAAGGGCTTTACGTGCAGTAAGCTGGATTATTAATTTTATGATCTCGTCAAATATTTAACTGATCTCTTAAAATCACTTGTCAAGTTACCCATAAGAGTTGATTACTATTCAAATCTTTATTTGGGCCAGGTAAGTACTATTGTAGAAGCCGACCCAGAAGTTTTGTGTGAGAAAGCTGTTCAATCTGCTGTTGAAGGGAGGTTCTGTGACTCGGCAATATCTGTGAGAGAAGCTGCTTTAGAACTTGTTGGTAGGCATATTGCTTCTCATCCTGAAGTTGGTTTGCAGGTAACTCATTTTAGCTATTATCTAATATTTTATTTTCATGTACATGTTTCACTTGCATCTAAAGTTCATGTTATTTGTAGTATTTTGGTAAAGTTGCAGAGCGAATCAAGGATACTGGTGTTAGTGTACGCAAGAAAGCTATAAAAATCATCAGAGATATGTGCACTTCAAATTCTAACTTCCGGGAATATACAAGTGCATGCATTCATATCATCTCACGTGTCAGCGATGATGAAGCTAGTATTCAAGTAAGTCTTAAGATTTACAACTATTCCCCCATTTTATAAAGCCTTAATTTGTAATCCTTTTCTGTACTGAATTTCTTTAGGATTGATCTTTGACAATTGCTATTTACCTGACTTCTTATAAATTAATCTAAACTCTAAATGACTGTAACAACTTTACTTTTCTGGATGTTTGTTGTTTGCATCTCTTAATTATTGAACTAGAACAAGGACTTCAAGATTTTGTAATATTTATCCTTAGTCTCATCTCACTCGGTTTTTTTACTCTCTCAGTTCCTCTAATGATCTTTAAACTCGTTATTCAAATTGTTTAATGCTATTTGTTGTTTAGGATCTCGTTTGTAAGACATTTTATGAGTTCTGGTTTGAGGAATCTTCCAACCCCGAGACTCAATTTTCTGGTGATTGCAATGCTGTTCCTATGGATGTCGTGAAGAAAACAGAGCAGATTGTGGAGTTGTTAAGGAGAACCCAGAGCCATCAGCTGCTGGTTACTGTTATCAAGCGAAATTTAGTCCTTGATTTCTTTCCGCAGTCAACCAAGGCTATTGGTATAAGTCCTAGTTTACTGGGATCAGTACGGCGGCGCTGTGAGTTGATGTGCAAGTGCCTTCTTGAAAAGATATTGCAGGTATCTTATCTTTACCTCTGATATTTGAGTTGTGTTTGTCTTGCAACATTTATTTAGCTAGTAGTACTGTCCCTGGACAGGCAGATGAGAGGAACAGCAAGGCGGTTGAGATGTTTACCCTGCCTTATGTGCTGGCCTTGCATGCATTCTGTGTGGTGGACCCAGCACTTTGTGCACCAAGCTCTGATCCTTCTCAGTTTGTGGTCACACTACTTCCTTATCTTAAGAGCCAGGTACTCCAATTTTATGGCAGTAAACTGTTTCAAATTCTTGATAACTAAATGCGACACATCCCGATTATGCATGTACAAGTCAGTTAACTGATTTTTTCAATTCAAATAACATATGTAATGATTTGAGATTATCTGATGGTCAATTTATGCAATCTTTATTTTAGTTTATTTACCCATGATGCTGTATACAGTATACACACTGCTCTACAGCTGCAGTGAGCAGATCCCTTGTCATGTGTATATTTTTTATTGTTTGATGTGACTTCATTAAAATCCTCATTCTCTATGAGACTGCAGGGGGTTTAGGAACCATCATCAGGGACATAGATTCTAAAGAACTTTTTGTGTTGATCTCAGGTGGACAGCCGAGTTGTTGCTCAACTGCTTGAAAGTATCATCTATATAATGAATGCTGTTCTGCCATTGCTTCGAAAGATTCCTCAAAGTTTAGTGGAAGAACTTGAACAAGATTTTAGAAACATGATTGTTCGCCATTCTTTCCTGAATGTTGTACATGCTTGCATCAAGTAATCATTTCCCTTTATATTTTCCTGCCCGTGAGGGATTATTCAATCCTTTCTATTGAACTTGACAGCTGCACCATTTTAGTTATTTCATAAAGAACTTATTCTTTGATCCCTGGGGCACATTGTTTGAATCTCTAATTCTACTTAGAATTAAATGATAATTACTGTTCGTTATAGTAAGTGTATCCTACTTTATGTCACAGTGATCATAAGTTAAGTCATATTCAGCTGAAACGGCACATTTTATGTTGCTGGCTCTAATATTTTGTTTTCTTCCCTGAATTATTTTTAGGTGTCACCTAAAACAAGCCCTTTTGTTTTTTTCTCATTTATATACAGGTTGCTCTTTCGTGTCCCTTGGTTAGCGATTTGATTGTTTCTCCCCTAGATATCTTTCCGAGTCATGCACTTGATTTTTTCTTTAGTAATGACTTTTTATGCTCAAGTACATGTGAAGGTAACTAGTTTAGGAGAGGTGCTTCCCTTGATTTCCTAGAAAGCTGGGTATTAGCAAATGCATTTGAGAAATGATAGTCAATTGGAGCTAGTTTGGCAATGACTAGTTTATCTTTATCCTCAGTTATATGGATGCTAATTCATATTTTTCATTCACCAATTGCAGGTGCCTCTGCTCACTTGTTCAAGTAGCAAAGAAAGGCCCAACTGCCATTGGAACTCTCATTCAGGTGTTCTTTAAGCGCTTGGAATCCCTAGACTTGGAAAATAAGCAGGTGCCAGTTCTTGAGTTTGATGAGCATGCTTTCGTATACTTAAAACTTTATACACATCTTGTTACTGTCATTATTAGATTAATAATCTTTTAAGCAATGTTATAGTGTCTCACTCTAACCTAAATAGTGTTATCAGCGGATTGTTTAATATTATTATGACATCTCTATATAAAATAAAAAGACATGAAGGTGCAAAATAAAAAAACTCAATTCAAATGTATCCTGATTATGCCTACAATACACTCGTTGCTGGAATTTATTGGTGACACGGCAGCGATTCTGATGGAAAATTTTGCAATTTGCACTCTGTACTATTCAGCAAATCGGACGTTCAATATTTTGTCTCGGGCTGCTTATTCGATATGGAAATGGGTTGCTGACTTCCTTCAATAGTAGCAGCACAGACGTGATCAACAGCCTCACTTTGTTAAAGAATTATCTTAAATCTGATGATTTTGTCATCAGGGTTAGGTCATTGCAGGTGAAAAGCGCATCCTCTCTTGTGCTCCTGTAATGCAACTTGTAATTTGTAAATGCATAAATTTAGATAACTTTGCAGGCACTGGGGTATATATTCATTGCTAGACCAGAGTATATGTTGGAAGAAGATATGTAATTAAGATTTTAGAAGTCACCTTATCTGTGGAGTCTGATTCTCGCCTCAAGGTATATATTAATATGGGCATTCATTGTAATTATTTTGCTTTTGCTTACTCATATTTTTGACCAGATACAAGCACTGCAAAGCATTTATGAGTATCTCCTGGATGCCGAAGCTCAGTTGGCTGCAGCTGCAGACAAGGGAAAGAATTTTGTTGGTCACGCAGCTACTAGGGGATATAATGAAAACTATGTTTCTGAGGAAGAGGTTTTATTAGCAGGCACCAGTGTGCCTGTTGCCGCTGGTGCGGGAGATACAAATATATGCGGGGGGATTGTGCAGTTGTACTGGGATCATATCCTTGGAAGATGCTTAGATATTGATGAGCTTGTTCGACAGTCAGCCCTGAAGGTATATCTTTGAATATTGTTGTGGTTGGTATTTTTGTTTTCATTTAGCTTACTGGAGCCTGAGTACTATAATTGCATTGTAAATTGTAGTTAGCGAACTATGACTAAAGTATATCCATTCAAGACAAGGATCTCGGATCAAATTCAGACTATTCTATATACGGAGTGTTCCTTAGATTTCATTGTTGCTTGCTGAGATATGAAAGTTAATTTTGTGTTGCAGATACTGTTATTGGTGCATATATTCATCCTTCTTATGAATAGCATTTTCCGTATTGTTGTGGATAGTAGTGTTACTAATTTTCAAATTTGATTTTTAGACCATTTTTATAATTGACACAATTTATTTTTGTTTTAAATACATAAAACTGTTATTCTTACATATGTATCTGGAGACCCAGGTTTGTACTGAATTTTCTGTGACTAGAATGGATAGGCTACAGCATTCATTTGTAAAGTTGTGTACCTGGGTCACATGCCTTGCAAGAATGTATACTGTATGTGCATTTTGTACTGAGTCTATTGACTAGTTTTTCTTTTTTGGTTATGCAGATTGTGGAAGTTGTTCTAAGGCAGGGTCTTGTGCATCCCATAACTTGTGTACCACACTTGATCGCTCTTGAGACAGATCCGGTGGAAGCCAACTCAAAATTGGCACACCATCTTCTGGCAAATATGAATGAGAAGTATGCTCATGTATAATTTCTTGGTGATTTGATATTGAATATTTGAATTGAATCTGACTGGAATTAATTTCAGGCATCCTTCCTTTTTTGAGAGCCGGTTGGGTGATGGCCTGCAGTCTTCATTTTCTTTTATACAGTCACTGTCCCATCGTTCTCAGTCAAGGGGTTCTGCGCATGCTAAAGGAAAAGAGGACAACGATTCATCCACATATGCAAGGCTTGGAGTTTCTCGAATCTACAAGCTCATTCGTGGAAATCGCACATCAAGAAACAAATTCATGTCCTCAATTATACGTAAATTTGATACTCCAAGTGGAAATGGCTCAATTATTTCTTTCCTTGTGTAAGTCTGAGAATGCACTGCTTCCAAGTTCCATGATGATGGGGAAAACCTGAATTACTGAAAAAGTTTTGTCCTCTTCTTGCAGATATTGCACGGAAATTTTATCTTTGTTACCCTTCACAACACCTGATGAGCCACTTTATCTAATATACACAATAAATCGACTCATGCAAGTCAAGGCTGGAGACCTGGAGGCAAATATGAAGTCTTCAATCGGGCGCCTCTCACAAGAGCAAGTCCATAAAATGGCTTGTGAAAATGGAACATCAATGCTAGAGTTGGATGCTTGGCCTGCCTCCAATGTCATGGCTGCAATAGATTTGAATGGGAAAAATCAGAAAGACCAAGTTGAGCAGACTTGCTCCATAGATTCTCCCAGTAGCTGTAGTTTTGTCTCAGTGAAAGACATGGAAAAGTTCCAGGTAAAAACTTTAACTTACGTGCACTTTAGTATTAAAGCAATGAAATCCGAAGGCGATTAGGCCATCAACTATTCAAATTTTATCATCTATGATACTTGTTTTACAGGCGGATTGTCTTGGGGCAGTTGCTCTTCAACTCTTGCTGAGATTGAAAAGGCACATGAAGGTTGTTTACAGCTTAAATGATGCACGCTGCCAGGTTTGTTGCTGCCGTATGTGGTGCTAGACTATATATATCTGATTTTTATTCAGTATACTGATATGTCAATTTTGGTAGGCATTTGTCCCTAATGAACCTATCAAGTCTGGGGAGCCTCTCTCAAGGCAGAATATGCCGCTTAATGTTACTGGAATATGTACCATGCTGCCTACAAACTGTCAAGAGCTGATACAAAGATACCAGGTGGGTGAACTGCCAACATTTCTTATCTTTCTCTATATATTGAATTTATGGACCCCTCTTGTCATGGCCAAAGCGTAAAATAATTATTTTATACTTGTTTTACGAAACTAAAATATAAAATAACAGTGAAGGGCTTCATACTGATTTTTTTCAAATAACATTTTTTCAAGACAACAAATAGCTTTGTTGTCAGATACTTGGATCAAAGCGCACATATGTTTAAAACTATAAAATCCGTGATAAAAATTAGAGCGGTTTGATTCAATAATAAATTCAGTTGTTGCTTTATACTTCGTGGAACTTACATTAAATCGATTGTATAAATTTAATTATAAAAAATTATTCAACTATAATAACTCTAAATGAACATCCACTTAATTATTTGGATTAGTTTTTATTTTATTAATTTTTTTTGCATTGTTAGAATTTTCATATAGGCTTATACGGCTGGATACTCAACTATACCGTCTAAAACAGTTATGGAGTATCGAACACTAAATCCTAAACCCATAAACCCTAAACCCTAAGACCAATTTTTCATTTCGATATCATCAACATCGAGATGATGGATCAAGTACCAACCATCATATTAGTGTCGTTGCTTGTCACTATGTTTATATTGCTTCTTTCATCATTGCAGGAGTTTAAGAATGCTCTCAAAGAGGATACTATTGATTATTCAACCTACACGGTGAATATTAAAAAGAAAAGGCCAGCGCCCAAAAAAGGCGGAAGGTCTGCTCGGAGGGAAGAGGAAGATGATGATACTGACGATGAAGACTGGAACAAGCAAGCGCGCAGATCGAATAATAGTGGCAGAAAAAACACTCGGACGGGTATAAGAGTGTAACTCATAGATAGACACAGTTAGTTTAACTGCCATTGTACAGTAAGTTAAAAGGTGGTGGTATAGATTGCTGGCAAAAGGGCGAATCTTATATAAAGGGAGCGGAAGGAAATCTGGGAGTTGAAGGTTGGTTGCATGCATTCGTAATTCTCTTTTTCAGTAGTCATCTGAAAACTAACATAGCTGGAATGCCATTCTTTATGATGAGGAAAGTGGTAGATGAGCATTGTAGAAGGCTCATTTTGGAGAAATGAACCAAAACAATTCATTGTCAACTTCATGTTTTTGCATATATGTTATTCCTGTCTCTTTGGTGCTGTTATTGTTTTTCCATAAAGGTTGATAGTATCAAAAAGGGTAGAATACATCAGCAAGTTGAATTTATTGATAAAATTACCTTAAGCTATTTGTACATGACCCTCCTAAGAACAAATTTTTTTACTGGTAGTGTGATTTGTTGGATGAACTTTTCTGCGCAGCTTGTACTTGAGGAGATCATATGGTAATTACCCATTCATAACTGGTTTTCAAGTTCAGAGCGGTGTTGTATTTTGGAAATTCAGGTGCCCAATCACATCTTGACCCTTTACTTTTTTTGATAAGAGCTACACCATCCTAGTGGCCTTGACCGTTAGAACTTTTAGTCATGAAAGTAGCTTTGTTTTCCTTATTTATATTCTATATTCTTTGGATATGTCAATATTTTTGAATATTTTATTTAGATAAGAGGAAAAGTTTTGTGCTCTTGGAATAGTTGAAATTTTACTTCACTTATGGAGTAGTTAGTTATGTGATGATATTTTTTCAAGCATGATATAGCTTAGGGTAAGATGTTTTAAAATATGGGTGGCATTTGTATGTGTTGTGATATTTTTAGCAAGACAGTTTGTACCTCGGCAAGCACAACATCTTGAATATCACAGCCAGTTAAATTGCAGGACTGCATAGCTGCCCAAATTATTAGAAATAAATGGTTGAGATGTTGTCCTACTGTCCTGCGTATAAATGGATGTCCTCCTTGATCTCTTTCCATCATATATATATTTATCGTATATATAAAGCACAAAGAGTCTATTTATGGTTACCTCTGAAGCAACATTTTCTTTCTCATTTTACCCCTAACTTCTTTCATATTTACTTTATTTTATATATTGATTATAAATATAAATGTCGTATTAAAGATTAATATAGAATATAGTAATGTATTTTAATCGATATGCACATAATTGTGCATCAAACAACTACATTTATACAAAAGGAAAGACCTCTTATTTATGATTACAAAACTAAAACCACATATTTTACCTAAAAATATCGCTCAAAATTAATAATGTCACTATTCCAAGCTTAATATGTCCACTTAAGAGTTGAGTTCTAGAGAGACATATAAATATTGGGGAAAATTGCCGAAAACCACCTCTTATAGGCCGTAATTACAGAAAACCACCCCTTAATTAGGTTAAACCACCCGTCGGAGATTTAACCTAATTAACCTAATTAATTAACCTAATTAATGCCTAATTAATCCATCTAACGGAGATTTAAAACTAACTGAACGGAAAACGTTAGAATATGTGATTCAGCAAAAAAGAAACGAACAACGGGTGGTTTTCGGCAATAAAATGTATAAGGAGTGGTTTTCGACAATTACGGCCTATAAGAGGTGGTTTTCGGCAATTATCCCTTATTAAATACACCATTTAGATGTTGTTCTTTGCATTATGATCTTAAAGCTCATTCAGGTAACAAGTCATGTACTATTGTGCTGTGCCACCTTTTCATAGCTACACGATTTGGAATGTATTTTCAACTTTGGTCTGGTCTAAGAAAACTGAAATATTGTATCGTTAGGCACCTGCATCGACATTTGTTGCATTCTGCGCCATTTTATTTTTCCCTTTATTATTACATGAACTTTTGTTAGAGAATTCGAATTGCGGTTTAGAGTTTATCCATGCTTTGATTCAGACGGAGTTTAATCATATGTATATCAAGTTGATTCATGTTTAGAGTCACCCAAAATTGAATCATATGTATACAAAACTTTTGTAATTTAATTCCCCTTATGTAGAATTGTTAGTGAATAATATATTTATATTTTAAGAATTTATTCTCACGAAGGGAATCATATGAACGTAATAGTGCAATCTTCATGTTTGGTTCCCCCGAAATGAAATCATAATTAACGAATTATCTTGAAATGAAATTAAAATTTATTTTTACGAATTGATTCCTCTGAAGTGGAATAAACAAACGTAGCACTCGAAGACGCCACACACATATCCAATTTTGTGCGACTCAAATCCCTACCGAAGACGTGAAAAATCCAAATATGTTACAGCATGATTCACCTAAAAGTGATATCATCCATTTTCTAATTAGTGGTGTGACAAGAGTGGTTCTCCTTTAATTTATATATTGATTCACCTCGAAAACATGAATTTATTTATGATTTAATTTTGGTTTAAGTATAATATATTTATAACTTATTGTACGTGTAAAACCTAAAGTTTAAATGTTTATTATTCTACTCCTTGAATTCCTTGGAATAAGTAAATACAACCATGTATATTTATATATTATATATTGTCCATTGACAAGGATTCATGATAAATTATTTTCATAAAATTAGTATCATCCATTATATATAAACATAGAGTTGGGTTATATAGAAACATGTAAATTATTTTCCCCTAAATCTTGTTTTTTTATTATCACTTAGTTTTTCCAAGTTAAGGATTGTTGATGAGGCAACTCATAAGCCTAATAATGTGTAAATCCAATGAGAGTATTTTAATTTATTCTTTTCTTTCATCTTGACTTTTTTAGTTGTGTTTTTCCAAAAGATGACTTTTAACGAGACAGTTTTTTTGATAGAAGGGCAAAGCCCAAAAGTACAACCCGAGGACTTAAAAAGCTAAACAGAAATTTAACCTGATTCGGAATAGTCATAAAGAAAAGAAACTATAGGACTAGACCCAATCATTTGCCTCGGTACGTACAAGAATGTGGAAAAAAATGACAGAACTGAAAATTCTCCCTTTGGAAGATTTCTGTGATAATAACTGACGATCAATCTGATATACAGAATTTCCAAGATTTCTGTGATAATAACTGATGAAACCATTGAGCTTTAAAAATATAACCTCAAAAGTTGATCCATCTTGGTCCAACTGTGTAAACTTGATCCATAAAGAACCAGCTTAAAAAGAAACATCACTCAAGTCGAAACAAATCCAAAATCCAATTAAACTGTCAGGGTACATGAGCAGAACAGTCAATCAAGCAGATATATGAAAAAGCCGCTCGCCCTACGAGAGAGGTTTCAATCTCCAGTTTTTGAGAGTCCGAACCATCAACACCATCAAATCCATGTCACCTCCATCAACAAACTCATCTTCATCGAACTCAGCAACACCATGACTACAACACTATGACTACAACTACAACTACAACAAACTCATCTTCATCACAACGCCACACCAAAACCAACAATTCATCACATCTCCATACAATCCCCTGAACAAGAATCCTAACAACATATACCTTGATGGAGAATCAAATCAAGATAAGAGTAGGATGAGGGAGGGGATGATGGGAGGAGAGGACGTTGGGAGGCGGTGCAGAGGTTTTGAGGCGGTGAAGGATTGCAACTTTTGAAAAAGCGACTTTTAACGAGATAGTTGATAGAGCTTACATTAAGACATTCCTCGGGACATTGAAAAGAGGGTGTTATACATTAATATATTGAAGACTATTGAGATCTTAGTCATTTCATAATCCGACGTAATTCGTTTATGTAATTTGTAAACATGGATAAAAGATTATGTTAAATCTCCCTAACTTCTCTCATACTCAACGTATCTACTTTTTGTTTCACGTTACTTTCTTGATATTATAACAATAATAATGTTTTAGTAATTCATTTAATGTAAAAATAAACCGTGTAATGATGGGTGAGGATTAGGTTCAAATGAGATAACTATATATATACAGAGAGTAAGGTTCAAGGAGGACAAGTAAATATTTGTGAGACGGAAGAACATCATCTCAACCGTTGATTTTAATTAATCTAACGGTTGATATAGATAACCGCCATTCTCAACCACCCGTATATTTTGCAAATTCAACCACCTATTTTAATTAAAAATTAATTAAATCTCAACCGTTAGACAAATCAAAATCAGCAGATGAGATGATGTCTTCATGTTTCACAAAATTTCATTGTCTCTCTTGATCCTAACTATATATATATATAGGAATTGTATCATGTGGAACCCCCTCCTTTTCATGGATCCATGGATCCCTCTTTGCATCCGTTGATTGCATTTCCTGTTTGCATTTTGGACGCACCAGATTGTGCCAGCGCATTAATGAGCATGTGCAACTCACGTGTGCATTTGTTCATGTGCAACTCACGTGTTCATTTCAAAAATGCAAACACGTGGCACAATCTGGTGCGTCCAAAATGCAAACAGGAAATGCAATCAACGGATGCAAAGGGGGATCCATGGATCCATGAAAAGGAGGGGGTTCCACATGATACAATCCCTATATATATATATGTGTGTGTGTGTGAAACCGTAAGACATCATCCCATCCATTCATTTAATTAAATCTAACGGATGAAATTCAAAACTACTTTCTCAACCGCCCCGTGTTTTGCACACATTTTCCCCAATTTAATTAAAAATGAATTAATCACAACCGTTGGATTATTGAAATCAACGTTTCAAATATGTCTCATCGTCTCACAAAATTATTTTGTCTTACAGAAACCCAACCCTGATAACCCGTAGAATAAATTAGGGACATTGTTGTCCACCAAGGGCTAGCGTAGTGGTAGTGGAGGTTGTATTATAAGCCACACGTCATGGGTTCAATTTCTAGTGGGTGCTAAAGCAGTGGGGCTTTAGCGGGGTGGGTTTTAAAAATAAAAATAAAATTAGGGACATTGTCATGAAATGTTCTTTCATGTGCCTGGTGGTTCGACAACACTGCATTATTCGACAGGAATAGAGACTAGAGTTCTTTTGGAACTAGCAAAATTATTTAGACCCATCATTTTAGACATGTGTCTAATCAAAATTAAATCCTAACCAACAAAATAGATATTATACAACTAAATATGTATATAATGACAGCATCAAAAAGTGATGTGTACATGAGATATGAGGGAGAAAAATCGATGATAGATTTTTGACAAGTATTTATATTTTTTGTCATATATTGAAATTGATATTTAACTATTCAGTGATATTAAAGTCAATAAATAAGAAAAATAAGTATGTACGTAAGGAAGTAGAAAACCAAAATTTGATTTATGCTAATAAAAAAGTTGCACATCAAGGATTAGTTTAGTAATCGAGAACGGCGCAATATAAACAATAAATTAAAGGGTTGTTTTTAGTAGTTACTGAAAATATTTTGTTTATTAGATAATCATAAAATTGATTAATTTCCTATGTTAACTTTATCATTGTTCTCTTTGCTTTCCTATATATAGTTGTATCGTATATTATGTAATTCATGCTGTTTTGCATTTAATAAAATCATTGTTTTCTTAAATTATGTTCTTGTTTTCTCAATCTTCAACATGATATCAAATGCAACAGTGGATTGATGGTTGTGGTCAACGCAAATGCCTCGGTGAGTGGATTATTTGAACGATAATTTGAACAACGAAGTTGTGCCACAAGTATGGGCGACGGAGAATTGGAGTTAACATCTCAGAATCTACATTTGCCAGCTTAAGAGAAAATGTTAATTAAATAATTGGAGATTGGTTCAGTACATACTTACAAGTTACAATTGATCACAATGGCTAATTAAAATTTATCCAATCCTGATATCTTCTATTACTAAAACATCTGTGAAGCTCGAGCTCATGTGTTCATGAGCTCTGTAATAAGATCCTGACTCATTCGCTCGAATCCTTCATTCGCATGCTTACTGGTTTCGGCTCCCATGGCCTCATCAGGAGAGCGGGCACAGCTCCCGACCAGTAGGCGCTCGGAAGCGGGACTTGTTAGTCCGCTCCGAGACGCGTACGTCTTTTAGCTATCTTCCTCCCCCGATTTCGCACATCCAGCAAGCATTTGTTGGGGCAAGGTATCTCGATCGCATTCCCTCGGCCAGGGGGTTCCAAGGGCCGAATCTCCTCAAAGGCAGTTCATAACAAATACCGCCCCCTAAAAGATCGACCTTGTCCTCAAGGTCGAGACTCGATCAAGTTCCCTTGCAAGTCTCTAGTGCTTTGTTTGTAGGATTTTGCGACCCATATCGCCATCCTTAGGTTTCCTCAAAGTTTGTGACGACCCACACCATCATGGCCTTGAGGTTCCTTTAGAGCTCCGAAGATTTTCACGACGTCCCATACCATCGACAAATCTCCGCACTTGCACTATTTTGATCCGAACAATTCGTATTGATCCTGACAAAGTTGTTGGTCTACCGCTTCTCGACACGCAAAACGGGTCTTCTTTTCACGGTAGATAATGGACATCCTCTTCTCGATTGCCCCTAGTGTCTTCACATTTCTTGGCTTTACCAGCGCACTGTATCTCAAGGTACATTTTCAATCGTTATCTTGATTCTCCCGATGGATACATTTTCTTCAATAGTATATCAATCATTTTCTTGGGAACAATTTTTAGCTTTTTTAGATTGTGAAAGACGCTTAAATAGGCAAGTGAGTCCAGTTTGATGTTAAAAATATTAGGTACAATGTCCCTCGATC